>JAVHNF010004184.1:2156-16505 GCA_034783455.1 Micropsitta finschii | reverse complement strand
GGGGTACACACCCCCCCCAAAACACCCCACCCCCACCATGGACAGGGTCAGGGTATCCGTGTCCGTGTCCCCCCTCCTGGTACCTTGCAGGTGAGCAGGCGGGTGCAGAGCTTGTTGGTGTCGGGGTTCAGCACCCCGCACTGCCGGTTCAGGTCACACTCCTTGCCTGTGGGTAGAGGAAGGCAGAGGGCTGTTTGGTGATGGATCTGACCCAGACCATGGGCCCAAATACAGCAATGCATCTGGGAATGATTAACTCTGCTCCCAGGTTTTGATTTGGGCTCCTGGACAGTGAAGCTGACTCTTGGATAGTGTGAGACAGACCAAGTCCAAACCTCTTAGCCAAACGCTGTAATGTTAAAAACAAAGGGCTAAATTACTTCTGCTCACGGAAAAGTACTTTCACCAAGAACGAAACTATGAGATTCCTGCTGCCCCTTGTCCCTTTTTCTGTTCTCCTCACCAAAACCAGCTGGGTCCTCCTGAGATTTCTTGAAGCCTCGTGTTTAGGGGCTGGAGAGAGCCAGTGAGGCTGATTTGCTGGGAGGCATCAGGTTGCTCAGTGCCCTTTGTTAGACTCTCTAAGTTAATTATGCTAATCGGAGCCCTGAGAGTTCTCAAACATGCCACATAAATAGGACTGCTTCCTCTTTGGCAGAGCATGGACCAGGGGCAGTACAAGACCCTCTGTGGCCATGGGGATGAGGAGCAGATGTACATTTAGGGAGAGGGATCCGTCACTGCTCTGCCTTGTGGTGGGGCAAGAAGGAGGTGTGCTGTGGGAGTATCCGAACCTGATTTCTGAGGTCCTGGCTGAATCTGTGTTACTTCCCTCCATAAAATCTGGCAGGCTCTAAAGCCTCATCTATAAAAGGAAGTGAGAGACGGAGAAACTCTGAAGACAGGTTCTGAGTGGGTGGGAGACTTGATTAATTGCAGTGTCAGACAAAAAGAGAAGGACATATTTTAAAGTAGCAGGAAGACCTTTCCACTGAAATAAAGCAATTCTTGAATCTGCTGTGCTACATGGGCATTAATCTTAAGTCCCTTCTGGAAAGCCAATGGAGGTGATGAGGTTTGGCAGGGGAAAGTGAGAACAGGATCTGGTCTGTAAGCATAGAGAGAAACAGGGCAATGAAGACGACACTTTTCCGTTCTCTGGAGCATTTAATTGATCAGCATTTGGAAAAACCACTCCTATTGGAGCAAGATGCCCCTACTCCATCCTCTACAGGCTCTGCTATTCATGTCTTGTGCGTGCATTCCTCTCATGACACTGGTACAAATAACACTTTAAAACTAAATCTCTAAGTAAAAGAACTTCTGAGCTTTATATTTCTTGTCTAAGTATTTCAAAGGATCATGTAAAAAATAATAACAGGGAGCTCAAATTATTCAAAATCATGTCCTCAATGAGTTTTTTTCCTGGGAAACTCTGATATAGAGCATAAATGAAATTCAGTGATAAATAATTTAACTGTTGAGGTCAAAATGTCCCTGCTTGCCCACATGTCAATTCAATAAACAGCTACTCAAAGGAGGAGGGAGAAAAAGAACTTTCTTACTTTTACTAGTTGTGTCCACAAAAGTCCCATCTCTAATCTCTCAGGGGATGAACTGAAGCGTAGCTCTTTGTAATGTTTAGTGATTTACAAAGCTGGAGACTGTGAGAGCATTTACTATTAATGGATAGCATCATTTGCAACTATTGTCTGTACTTTGAGAATTTATACAGGCAGATTTCACTGCACACCAAATCCCACCCCAGTGGAAACAGTGGTATAGAACGCTGAAGAGAAAAATCAACTATGGGTGGGGAAATGTGTTTAATTTCCAGAAATCTTACTCAAACATGTACAGATTAAGAGGTTAGAGTCCTTTACGGTTTAATTGCCATTTACCTTGCAAAGGTGCCCTCTTTTTGATTTAATTTCCTTCTGACACTTTTAAGATAAAACTGGAGATAAAAGAGCATGGCTCAGAGATCATTGGTGTCAATGGGAGTTGCTTAGTTCACTTCAGTAGGCTTTGGTGTCAAACTTAAAATAAGAAATTTCCTGAACTGGGTTACAAGCTATAGCCCATTAAGGCCAGTGGAAAGACAGACACAAACTTTAATGGACTTTGAACCAGACCCTGAACACCAGACCAAAACAGACTGCTTGGGTGGGTGGAGTTAAATGCATAGGCTTAATCTTGGGATCAGAGCTTAAAAACATATTCAAAATGAAACCCTGCATTTAGTGAAAGTCCAGTCATCATCAGACAAACACCACCTTAGATTTCAGCTGAACTAATCCCAAATTGATGGAGAGTCAGTTTGACTCAATATCTGAACAGCAATCGCTCCTTCAACAGCTGCTAAAGTAGCCTCTGGACTGACTTTCTGGTTATTAAGGTACAGGTACAGGATGGGCTTCCCCCTATTCATGCAGATGATAAGGTATGTACTATACATGCTGAAGGAAGTGCAGAAAAGCGCTCTCCTTTAGCTGTTAATCAGCTTACCAGTTCCTGCACAGAAAATGCTATATTCTGGACTGTGATCCTGGCAAATAACCAAAGGGGAAGTGGATTTTCAAATGCTTATTTTATTAATCTTTAAATATCGCCTCACTAGGGCTCCAGGTGCTGAGTGGTTTATAACACTCTAAATTGTAATCATGGATAATTTTTAATCCTGTGCATACATTCCCCTACTGTAGCTGAATGGGGATCTCATATACTGTAAAATAGAGAAGAGCTGCCCACTGGATCTGTTCCTAGTCTCTGGCACAGCAGCACAAAGGAAATTTCCTGCTAAACCATCAAGTCCTTGAGTGATTTGTAAAATACTATAAGAGTTTGAGAGCTTTTAAGAGAAGGAAAAAGATACAGAATTGCACGTTCCTGCCCCTGGCACATCAGCCAAGTGGGACCTAATCCAACCACCCCCTGTAGTTAGATGAAGAACTTGACTAATTTTTGGATCAAACCCAGGTAGTGCACTGTCTCGCATTAAGAGCACTACACTTATCTTTGAGTTGTATTTTCTTTACTTTGTTTCTGTACAGATAGCTACTTGCTGGGCTGGAGGATTTGCAGACCAACAATATTTGAGGTTTTCAATGCTGTCTTCATGTTTCAGGCACATTTTCATGCGGAACTTCGGGGTGCTGCATTATGACATTGAGTTTATTAGGTTGGCACAAGAGATATTTACAGAGGACTTTGGCTCACCCTCTTTTCAGCATTTCTTAACTCAGGGGTACGAGGCACAGACCTGATTCACCTATTGACTGTGGCTTCCTTCCAGAAGAGGGGAACTAGTTACAAGTGATGATTATTTTAATTTGCAGAAAGAGTTGGATATAGGTCCATTTAACTGAAGAATAAGTGTTGGCAGTAGAGGAATGGGGCTGGCAGCTGGCAACGTTTGAGGAGATGGGGGAGAATTTCATTGCAAATTGAATTATAAGAGGATCTATGTGACAAAAGGAAGCCTCCTAATGGAGGTTGGTGCTTGTTCCCTGTGAAAAGCCATCAAGGTTTGGATAGCTGGCATTTCTAATTCTGTTAAATGTCAAAAATCAATGCTTGATGGGTCTGCAGGATCCAGGCAATGGGCATGCCTGTGCTGACATACCAATTTGGTACAAGAAAGGAATGAGGAAGGGACTTCCCAGAATAAGAGTGAAATGTCTCTTGAAATTTAATTTGCTTAATAAGGTTTTAAGAGCATTAAATAACAAGGCCATTTCTACCCTCCTTCTGAAATAAACCTCAAGCTTCGTTTGCAGTTTTCCACTTGTAAGCAGCACATGTAAGCGAAGGATCTGTTGTTGCAAACCTGGAATGCTCCCAAGCAAATGATGCTTCCTTATTGAAAGCAAATGAAGAAAAAAGAGAATCTGTCAAGGGGAGAGAACAGTTTAATTGGATTAAAACCTATGAGCATGTACAGTAGGGGAGGAGAAAGCTCCTCTATCCCTGATTCCTCTGGAGAAGGCAAGGAGATTACCAGGGGGTGAAGCAGGAGCTATGCAACAAAGCACAAGCAGCCAGCCAAAGCCTGGAGTTAGCAAGTGCAGGGGTCCCAGAGGAATTGCTGGTTTCTTTTGGGTGGTTGGGGAGTTCTCCCTAGGAAAGGGTGGCTGGCAGTGTTCATTAGAGGGAGTGCAGGTCTCCTCTGGCGCTGAATGCAGATTAAGGAGCAATGTTTGTGTTTGTGGTTCATAAGCAGTCAAGTGGTGTGTCCAAAATACATTTCGCTTTTTCTCTAAAGGGACAGCCTGTAGATTCAAGCCTGAGATTTCTTATGCATTTCAAATGACTTACTCCAGTCCTGGTCTTTCATCCGCACACTGTTATTTAAAAGAACCCTGAGTTTTGGATTCCTTTTCATCGGCTCTCAGGGAAGCAGAGACTTTGCAGGGGAAGGTGCTGTTACACTGTACAGCCAAGCTGGGAGGATGAAGAAAATCACTTGGTGCAGTGCATTTGAGTTAAAATTTGGATGAAGAGGACTCAAAGTCTTACTGCAAAGCCCCAGCTAATGATGGTCCAGGGTCAAACCATTCCAGCAAAACTTTCCTGGGCTCTCAGGCTATTTCAGTTCTGGACCCTGTAGGAAAAGTTTCTGAAGGGTTCAGCATTTTAAGAGTCCTTCTCCATGGTGGGTCTGAAGCCTTAGAAATGTGGGTCCTGAGCTATTTCTGGAACAATGCTTGGGTCTATATGGCGGACCATGTCAGTGTTACACTTGTGAAGGAATCTTAATGTAAGCTGAAATTTTGAGGCCTGGGATGTGGTGCCGAGCTGGTCTTGAAATGCTACTACCCCTGTGCTACCAGAAGGCATGGAAAGTGGAATTTGGCCGGGTAATTGCACAGGGAGGCAGGGACAGGGAAGTGAGAAAGTTTTGCAGGTTGGGCTGGGGGAAGGGGCTATGATTTGAATACGAAGAAGCATTTGGAGCCAAACCAGCAGCAGATTGTGGTACCTTCTTAATTCTGTGAGCCACACATGAATGACCTTTTTGTCTGCCTCCGCCTGCCTGCAGTGGGGGGTTCTCCCCCCTGCCTTTCCCCACCACACACACTCATTGATAATATACATGTGCTAAATAGGATTAACTCTCCCTCATCTGCATGAGTTGTTTCTCTCCCTTGGCCACTCAACCCAGCTTCCCCCTCTCCCCTCCTGCACCCTTCAGCCCCCCAGCTCCTTCTGGAGCTCCATGTGGGCCTTGTGTGGAGTTTAGCTCCCCCATTGTAGGGCAGCTGGTAATGGGAGCGGGGCTGAAAAGCCGGCTGTCAGGCTCAGTGCTCAGGAAGAATAGGCGGACGTCTGCTCTGCAGCTTTCCCTTTGATAGAGGAGGATAATCCCTGCTATGAGAAGGCTGAGTCAAATGGAAAGGGAGAGTGAGCCCAACGCCCTCCCACAGCCCCGAAGCAGCACAAATTGCAAATCCTGGGATTTGAGGGGAGACGGCTCATCCCGCTAAGCACCTTGTGATGAATCCATTTCTTCCTGGAGATGTCTTTTCCTGGGAGGGAGGGAAAGCAGCGAAGGTCTCTGGAGAAGAAGTCCCCTTTTTGCAGCCTTGGCAGAGAGCTGGAAATAGCTCTCTTCTCTCCAGGAGCCAGGGACAGGGTGCAGAAGGAGAGGACTGTGCCACCTCCATTCATGCTTTTATCAGGGAGCATTCCTGGCTGCCATGTGCAATTAGGAAGTGAGGGGAGACTGGGAAACAAACTCACTGAACACAGCCAGCATTAGACCTCCCAGGTTTCTTCTCCAGTGGGAGCAATCCCTTGCTTTGAATTGGAAAACCAGCGAGGGGGTATGTCTCGGGGTGGGGATCTCGCAAATGAGGTGGCAGCTGGGAGTGGAGCAAGTCCTACGGTGGATGTATTGGTGTCTGAGGGCTCCCTGCACAGCCAGGGCATGAGGCTCCTACAGATGGTTTAGGAATAGGGTGAAGGACAGCCCTAGTGGTCAGAGGTAGGAGATGGCTGTTTGAATCTCAGTCCCAGTATGTGAGATGTGACAGTTTATTGGTATCCCATCAGTTAGGGACTCACCCTAGGAGGCAAAAACCCTGGTTCAAGTTCCCTTTCCAACTCAAGGAGTCTGGAAACCCGTATCTCATGTGGGTGCCTCACCCTCAGTCAGGCACTGGTTGGGTGTCTCTGACTGTTTCTCACTTTCTGCACAATAGTCTTAAGGTGTTCATCTGGCAAGAAATGGCGACTTAAAATCAACTCAGAAAGGAGCCTTTTTCTTTTCTGCCTGTAAGTTGTGAGGGGGTGGCATTCCCTAGCATGTACCCAGAGGTTTAAGACAATGTTCAGGCAGGATGTTAAATAATTTTATTCAGTGATGTTTATGAAAATCCATGGGTAAGGACTTGCGCCAAGTATTACCATGTTGCTTGGTAACACCCATGTCCCACTGAGAGAAGATGATGAGGCAGAGCCAGAACAAGAAACAAGAAAATATAAATCAGTGAGAAGTGAGCAGGGCTTTTTAGCTGAACTTTGAATTTCTTCTGCATATTATGTTGAAGCTGCTCTGCTTATCCACTCTTGATGCATTCAGGCCTTTAGATGCATAAAGTTTAGCTCTAGATTAAGCACCTTGTTCCCTCACATTCTCCAATGCTGAACATTCACCTGTACTCAGGAACATTTCTAATGCCAAAACTTTGTTGTGTGGAAAAGTTAAGTCAGGTTTTCTTCAAGCTCCCTCTATTTCCAGCCAGCCTGGGAAGGCACTGAGAGAAAAGCTGCTCTCTCAGTGTTTTAGGGCCTGCTCTCCCATATGGGGTATGAAAATGGAGCAGCATAAAGAGCAAATGGGTGTCACTAACACAGCATTTGAGAACCTGGAAGGAACTTTTGTTTCCAATTCAACTTTCAAAAGAGGCAAAAGGCCAAGGGCTTTCGTATTATTTATTCCAAACCATTTTCCCATCCTTACTTGAGGCTCAACAAAAGTGGCCCATGCCGAGTCTTGCAGATGGATTAGCAATCAAGCATACAGCTGCACATACTTGGCACTCAAGCACTTATGCTAGCCAGCCTCCTAAGAGCAGATCTCATTTTTAGTTTTTGGGTGCTGGAATGTGGGAGTGGGTGGAAGGGCCAGGATGTGAGAAGCCTCCACAGATGTTTTACAAGAAGGAAGTGAATCTATAGTTTAGGCAAACTGATCTACTTGAATCTCCAGATTTGTTTCTTGGAGGATTTTTTTGAGTTTTATTGGAATTTGTGATGGCAGTTTGGTCCGTAGCTCATTTTATTAGCATTGATTTTCCTATATTCCTTTATATAGTCTTCATCTACCCCTCTTGAGACTATCCTGTTCATCTGGAAGTGAGGAGCTGACCTTATTGCATAAGCAATGAGAGATATGGCAGTTTGCCTTCAATATAAAAGTCTTCACAATGTCATTGAACAGTTTTATCTGTATCATCCTAGATATACCTTGGAAATGTTTCCCTAATTCGTTTCAAAATGTTGAGCTTCCTTATTCATAAGGACCTAGAGATTGAATACCAGATAACTATAGGCAGCTCGGTGTGTCCTCCTGCTATATTAATCCAAGGGAGCAGTTTGCTGGACAGCAAACTCCCCACCAAAGCAACAGAGAGCTCAAAATATTGACAGCAGTTCAGGTAGAGTTCATAAGCTTGTTACGACTCTGTTGAAAGGCTGCATGTGAAGCCTGGCCAATAGTGGGCTTGAAACCACACTCACTACATATGGTTCCACCTAGAAAAGGGGTATGACAGAGGCTGACAGAGCAAAGTGAGATTTCAACTGAGATTTTGGCTTTGTTCAAATCCAGAAACTTCAAAATGCAAATTCAGGGAACAAGGACTCCCTGTAAGTTGGAAATTAAGGGCAAGAGGCTCGATTTGCACAGAGGAATGAGATGTTGAGTGGGGCAAGAGGCTTTCTGCTGGCTTTAGAAATGCACACCCCAACAGAAACATTTTGACACAGTCTGCACCGAGCAAAGATCCTCTTTCACGGGACATACAATTGTATTGAGGTGTACAAGGTGCTTTCTATGTACCTAAATCCCCATCTTTGTCCATGCTCACTGAGCAGAGGTCAACAACATGTAGTAGGAAAGATGCTGCATGCCTGTGTGCACACACCAGGTTGTAAAAATCTGCGAAATTCTTTCATAGAAAACTAACGGGCAGACCTCCCTGTAATGCAAAGCAGCCTGTGTTCTGTTTGCACTTGGAAAGCTTGGAAATAGGAGTGAGGTCTGAGTTGGCGCAGGGAAAATCTTGACTCCTCACAGCCAGCAGTGCTGGCAGCCGGAGATGATCATTGTCAATAATACGCAGGAAGATTGTGCTCCATTGTTGCGGTTCATTATTAAATTACATAATTTTCATTTTTTCCATCCTTAAGCTTTACCACTTAAAATGGTTTGTCCTATGCAATCAAATGTGATCCCTGAGCCTCAGCTTAAAAAGCCAATAACAATGAGCATTCTCTGGAGTGGAAAAATAGAAAGAAAATGAAGGGGTTATATAGTAATTCACTTAAATATGTGTGTAGAATCTAACTGAGAGCCTGATACAAAAATACTGAGTGAACCACATCCAGACCACCACTTTGGAGACACAGATGTAGCATCTTGGTGCTAGGGTCAGCCTGATCTCATAACCCTGGGGAGAAATATCTTTGGCATGGAGGTGGGCATCAGGCAAGATCATTTTCTCAGGGACTTGACTAGCTCTCTGATAAGATATTTGACTGTAGTTCAAGCTCCCCATTATAGTGTTTGCAATGGGCTTCAGGTTTTGACATTGTGGTCCCTGTGCCTCAGTTGGAGGGAGGTAAGTTTTAAAGTTAAGTTCATGCAGTTCTTTGTGATGATGTTAGTGAGAGCCAGGATCTGGATACTCAAACATCATGAGTTCAAAACTGATAGAATTGCTTAATTGGTATGATTGCTTTCCATAGCACACCAGGCAGCTATGGGGGAACTGAGCTGAGTACTAGAGAGCAAGAACGAATCTGAAGTGAGGAGTAACAGCTTTAAGGGTCTAAACCTGGTTATCCTACTCCACCAAGAATTAGTTGCTAATGGTGCCATGCAAGTGTCCAGATACATTTTTTCCATGCCAGCAGCTCTCTGTATTACAAATTCAAGCATGCTGTGAAATGTTGCTGCAGTTCATTGCCCTTAGATTTCAACTAACCAGGAGACTTGCTGTAGTCAGTATGTTTGGAGATTCTCGTTTGTGGACCCATTTTCTGCTGGTTTTAATTTGGAGATTTAAATCCAACATCATGCCCTTCTCCCCCACTACTAATTATGGAAAATAGTGTGTTGTTGGTTGGGTAGATACTGGGGAGGAAAAAAAAAAGCCTTTGAATGCTTATCTTCAGCCCCTTGTTTGTTATCCTTACTTGGTGTGTTCCCTCTTTTGCCAAGCTGGAATGGAAGATGCTTAGATGAGTTCCTATTGAAAGATTAAATACACATCCCCACAGTCTATGTAAGAAGAGCATAGAGCAGACATCTCACTGTGGTAGCTGGCTGCTTGTGTCCATCTGGAAAAATTGACTTTTGACTTCCTGGCCCTGCTGTTCCAATGTGCTGAGGCCTGAGCTGCAACCTGCCTTTCTCTGGTAGTTCTACTTGCCAGAACCCAGTCTGTGCTGGCCATTAGGAATCCTATGGATTGCCTCCTTCCAGGCCAAGTCAGCACTGGTGAAATATAGCAATGCTGCATTAAAACCATAACTGAAAACAAAACAATACGTTTTGAGGTGCTCTGGACCAATCTGTTTTGTCAGGTAGAGAGGGCAGGAAATCTGTGAGTTCTCCCAAAAGCCAAATCAGGGGTTTTGGTTCTTTCTTTTCTGAGCAGGGAGACTGACCTGAAGCCAAATACTCAAAGTGGAGACAGGAAGCAACAGAGTGAGCCCACACACACTGAAAGGGGTAAGGAGGGGCAGGATTTCGGCAGACCAAGCCGCTGTGTCGGAAGGATCTACTTAAGAACTAGTGATTCAGGCTGGAAAAGTTGTTCCACTTTTTCTGTCTTTCTTCCCCCTCCTGCCTGTTTGTTTGGTTTTGTTGCATTGCTCCTGGGACGTTCAGAGTGACAATAAGGCAATTGTTCCTTCATGAACAGGGCTCAATGAAACAGTGCAGAAAAAGTGACATGGCAAGAAAATATGACAAATATTCTGTACTTCTTTGCAGAATATTGCCATTTCCTCAGTATGTATTCCTGAGGAGAAAAATATCCATCAAGGTATTTAGTTTAAACAGGGAATTACCAATTGTGTTTCTCCTCTTTCTGAACATACAAAGCTCAGATCTGCCCCTTGCCTGCCCTGTAAGGAGAAAACGCACCGAACATTAATTACATTTTTAATCTCTAAAACCCAGCCTTCAAATGTGTTTGTGTCTGTGTATACACACAAACTGTTTTCCCTTTGTCTTCCTATCCAAAATGCAAAAGCATCTCAGATGTTGTGATTCCTCCAGGTTTTTCCCCTGTGGGAGGATGGAAACATGTAACATTATCTCCTAGCTGCCTACTGCCTGTCTCTGAAATTAGCATTTCAGTGACTGAAAGGTAGTTAGTTTCCACACAAAAAAAAAAAAAGGAAAGAAAGAAAGAAGGAAAGGAAGAAATGGATGGTTAGTACAAGGCTGACACTAATAGTAATAGGAGATGAGGGAGAGGGTACGGGACATGTTGGATTACTAAATGAAAACTGTGATTTTACCAGACGTTCTCACAGAACAATGAAAGGGGCTTTCACAGAATAAATTAACTCTTTGAGTTTCTGTGATTAGCTGCCTCAGGAAGGAAAAGTCTCACAGGGCATGTTAACATAGAGTTAAAGTAAGGCTCTTTTACTATCTCAAATCTGGGGTTTCTAAAGTATTTTAGGTTTTATTTTGGGGATATTCTCTAGATGAGCAAGGGCAGGGTAGGTGCTATTGGATGCAAAACTGATGAACAACAACGCTCTGATCTCATGTTAATTAATGGGCTCTGTTGTTTATGGCTGTCACGCCAACAAATCACTCCTTGTGCAAAAATTAATCATGCCTTCTGTGTGAGACTGCGGGCCTGGGTGGCTTGGCTTCACCAGCAAAGGCTCGAGCTGAGGTACTCACCTTCAGAGAGGGGAACAAGAGCTGGAGCTGTGGTTTGGCAGCTGGCTTTGCTAGGCTCAGCTCAGAGGACAAGAGCTGGAGTAGCATGAAGGAAAAAAAGTCTAAAGAAAACCTTTGTCCTTTCTGCTCCTTTCCCAGAAAGACTCCCTGTTTTTTTCTGTAGTTGAAGATGCTCCTGTCCCAAATTGGTAATGTGAGGCTTCCCACCTTTTGCTATTAGAAAGTTTATGTTTCCTATTGACAGGTAGTGGAGAGGGAATATGGTGGAAATCTTGGTCTTGCCTTTTTCTTTCCAGCTGAACCCTGTTCAGAGCCTGTATCTAGGAGAAGATATTTGCTCTATGGTGCTCTTCTGAGCAGAAACTCTCATGAAGCTGTAAGCTGCCTATGGAGATCAGAGAGAGACATCCCCAGTGTGTGCCAATGTCCCTCAAGAAGCTTTGCACATTGGCTTTGGTGGACACCAGTGGTGTCACATCAGACACAGAGCAGTTATTGAGTGCGAACCTCCAAGTAATGCATCAAGGATTGACTTAAGTAGCCATATCTGGAAGAAACTCAGTCACTGGAATAAGGGCAGATGCAGAGGTGGGAGGCCCCTGGGACTTTGATTTGTTTCCAGCTTTGTACTTAAAAAAGCCTGAAAAAAAAATCTTAAACCCCCTGAGCCAAATCCATACGGCAAAGAGAGCTGAGGGAGGAGGGATCATGTTATTGAAATCCCACAAAAAATGATGATGACATTGGGAGATGGAAAAAAAACCCCTAAACTCTTTTCCCCAACATACTCATTAATTGGGTGCTTTTAAGATCAGGCCTAGAACAATCCACCCTGCTCCAGCAGATTTCTGACACTCCAAAAAATAAAATGTCACAGCAAGGATAGACAAACAGGACAATGTTTCTACTCTTGGGTGTTCTGGTTCCATCCTGGTTTGGATATGGCTAGCAGTACTGAGAAATGATGGTTCCCACTGCACTCTACAGATGTCTGGTTCAGTCAGACTGTGAGCTTGTCCTGCAATATATGGAGTACAAGCTGCTTGTATGTATTGTAGGAAATGAATTAGAACAGTAATAAACTGTCCTGAACTGAATATTTAGAAGCTGTATGCAAATTTCTTAGATAGACTTACTGCTTTACTCAATAGGCTTCTGGCCAGTTGAAGCTGATCCTTGGGTTTTTGGAGTTTCCCAAGCACTGTCCATGACCCAGGAGGTGGGATGGGGATGGGGGCCACAGGCAGTGTAGTTTGTGTCCAAAAGTGCTTCTGATGTGTGGTGGGAACACAGTGAGTTTGGCAATCCCCATTTGGAGTGGAGTGCTTTCATTTGGTCTCACCACCATATGATCATGCCTGACTGTGAAGCCTAAAATAGATGCTGGCCCCTATTCTGGCATCTAACATAGGCTGGATAACAGCCTGACATTATCCAGTGTGGGACTGCATAGCACAGCATTTTTTTACCCCTACTGGAATGGTGGCTTCCCAGATGGCCAACAGGGACAATTTGGGGATCACTTCAGACTGTCTGAATTCCAGTTGCAGGGGAAGCTGATGTCTGGTAGCAGTAGAGAATGGTTGAACCAAATTCCTTGCTGTCCCATTGGCCTTAGATGCTCCATGGTAGTTGTCTTAACCTGATGCATGCACCTTTGACTGTGCTCTGAATTAGGAGTACTAAATCCATGGTTACCTTTTAATAATCCATTTCTGTTTTTTTCCTGTTGTTTCGAGGAGGTTCTGTCACCTCCCCACCTTTGCTGGAGGATTCCCATTCTCAGTCAAAGTGGCTGCTTTTAGGAGGAAGCTTCCTGCGGGGGAAGAGCAGGAACAATATTCATGTGTTTGAGGGTTTTTCCTGGCTGTGTTTTAAACGTGACTACTGGAGTATTCACAAGTTAACAACCTCTCCTGGTGAGCTTGCCTATCTTAAATCAGCAAGGGTCTCTTCTGGCTGTGGCTGTTTGTCCTCTATTGGCAGCTAGAGGCTCAGGAGGCTGCAGGGTAAGTTCATCTTCTGCATAATGCAAACCTTGGCACCAGAGATGGGACAGCCCAAGGGAGATGGTGAGGGCAGAGCCCCTAATGCTGGTTCATGTGCTCTCCTGAAGACAGTGTCCTCCAGGGTAGGAAATGTAGCTACTGGGCACCTAGCACAGGTAGTAGTTAGTATCTGCTGCTCTGGACTCCTACCACCAGTTTAGAGGGAATCAGTAATATTTGCCTGTAGCAACTTGGGAAGAAATCTTGGAGAAAAGTAGCTTTTTGAAGATTAAAATAATGCTTCACTTGTCCCACCAAAGGATTTAAAAGTAAATTCTTGTTTAGTGATTGAATACTGTATTGGAGCAATAGACACTGCATTTACATGTACATCTCTTGTAGATGGAAGGTGCTGTTTGCTTTGCCTGTTGCCCAAGTGGCATGGTAAGGAGCAGGGAGCAAAAACCATGGGAACATAGTGTGGGGTCTGAGCTTTAGTCAGGGTAGATAAGCCGTCCTATGCTTACAGAGATTCCTTCATCTCAGCAGGACCATGGTTCAGAAGCCTGATTTCAGGCACCCATTGCGGAAGCTTGTGAGCCAGCTGCAAAATTTGTACCTTTCACCAGTGTTCCAGATCCAATACAAAACTGAAACTCCGGAGGATGGCTTTTAGCCTTTCTTGCCACAACTGAATACGCTGGTTTTAATATTAAACACACATTCATTTTTAATCCAGAAGCCTGGCTTTCTGTTCTCAAACAACCCATTTGTAATGTGTTCTTCATCCAAGCACAAGAAAGAAATACTAGGTCCTGGAAGCCAGCTCCATAAAGAAACACAAAGTATATCTTACTGAATAGCACACAAGTGTGAAAGGAAACATGCAACTGCTGGAGAAATGGAATAATTTGTACTCAGTGAAGGGAAGAAAAGAAAGAAAAAAAAAAAGAAGAAAAAGCTTTTCGAAAGGAGATCTGTGACTGAAGCTCTCCAGAACTGTTTAACCTGTTGGGGATATTTAGCAGATGAATTCTGACCCACGTTCTCCACTTTGCTATTCCCTGTGACAGAGCGACGCAGCATCTGCCGCTTGTGTTCCTCTCCAGACACGCTCACAATGCCGGAGGAAACGGGGGAGAAAATTATGCAAATTGCTCTGAGCAGATTACTTTGACCAGCTGCTCTTCTTCCTCCTCAATCAAA
>JAVHNF010004164.1:21427-35333 GCA_034783455.1 Micropsitta finschii | reverse complement strand
GTCCTGATAACATAATAAGTGTTCCCAGGGTCTCACGACAGGGCAGATACATATGTGCCTCTCTTTCTTTAAGGACATAGTATTGCTGGTGGCTGTTAGCATGAATAGCTTTTATTCATTTTAACTCTGAATTTGTCTCAGTTTTGAATGAGACCTCTTCCACACAAGTCTTAATTATGTTGTTCAAGAATTGGACTGAATACAAAACATGTAATGTCCTTAGTATTTCTATTGAGAGCTGTTTTGGGGGAGGATGGGCAGAACTTTTCAAAAACTGAGATGAGAGCCCAGCACTGGGTTTAGCAGAATGGTATCATCACCTCTGATGAGCTCCGATGTGTTAAAGCAAATGTCATGACTTTTTCTACTTAGGAAAACTGGTCATTAAAGATGATGTGCAGCCTATCATTTTGCGTACTAGACATATACTCATTGAAAATGATGGAGAATTACATATTGGCAGTGAGATATGCCCTTACCAAAGCAACGTGATTATCATCTTATATGGGCGGTATGTATGCATGCTAAAATATTGTCTTAGAACTTTCTAGGATCTCTCTTCCACAACAGGGAACAAAAATGTTCCTTAAAATTACATTTTCTCATATATACTTATCATCAGTGCTCTGTGGAAAGTTCAGTAGATTTTTAAACAACTTAAATGGCATGTAAAAAATTGATTCAATTTTGATCCTGGTTTTCAAATCCTACTGGAAGATTTGGGCATGCCAGAAAATCAGCATGTATCTTGCCACCACTCAACCTGTTTTTCCAGAATGGGCTTAAAGTCCAAGCAGTTCTTTTAATCTGAAAATTCTCCTCCCTAAACATCTTTTCTTTCTGAATGAGAGTGGTGAGCAAAAGGATAACGCGCTTATGTCTTGCCGATTGCTACAGGATCTCTCAGAATTTCAAGGATGCCAAACTCATACTTACCAACCACTAGCCCTCCTAGCTCCTAGTTAGGGTCTTAACTTCCTCCAGTATTCAAAAACACAAATGTGTTGTTCAGTCTGGGCTTCAGGCCTCCTCTGGCCTGGGTATAATAAATATAACATGCATAATCTGTATTCTGGATTGCTGCTGGTCTCCAGTAGTTGCTAGTATTATTTCAAATAGTTTATTTTCTGTAGAGTGTGGGCAATTGCTGATTCTTAGAGTAGCTGAAAGAAATGCATTGCAAATCATGAAATAATGACAGAAATGCATGCAAATCATTTCTCCTTGGGCCACAGCAGAACAATGAAAGGGGCTCCTTGGCTGTCAGATGCAAACCCAAACCTATTCCTTTCCTCCCTTTCTGCTGCAGAGCGGATGATGGCAGCCAGCCGAATCCCTACTTTGGGAAGAAGTATCTTGGAGTAAGTAAGGGTGGCACTCTTGAGATCCATGGAAAGAAAAAACTGTCCTGGACTTTCTTAAACAAGACTCTTCATCCTGGTGGCATGGAAGAAGGTGGATATTACTTTGAAAGGAGCTGGGGCCATCGAGGTGTCATTGTCCATGTTATTGACCCAAAGACGGGGGCAGTTGTCCATTCAGATCGGTGAGTGACTTTTCAACTGTCTAGATGTAAGGATCTTTAGGAACAGGTTGGGGACAGCATCTTAGCAAGCTCAGAAACATGCAGTTTAGTATCTTGTTCAAATGGCTGTTATTGCATGTATATACAATTCTTTCTAGATCAGTAATCTCCAAAACCAAAGATTGAGTAATGTTACTATCTTGGTATTCTGCCAAATAGAGTTTAATCAATTTGGCTTAACAGAAACCCCTAACATACCCTGTTAGACAGGTGCTTTTGCAAAGAGATATTATTACTCTAAACAATGCAGAAGAATTATTTCTTTCCATCACTTGCTTTTCAGCACATAAAGCTGTGATGCTCACTGAATTAAATGGTTTTTGGGTGTTTTTATCACTTTAGGTTTGACACCTACAGAGCAAAAGAGGAAAGCATACGTCTTGCCCAGTATTTGGGCAGAGTTGAGAATGGCATGATCCTGTAAGTTGCAGTGAATGATGAAGGATCTAGAAACTTGGATGACACAGCCAGAAAAGCAATGACCAAACTGGGCAGCAAGCATTTCCTCCACCTTGGGTTTAGGTATGTGCCAGTCCTGCCAGTTCTTTCAGCACAGAGGCTTTATTATGCTCCTGAGATGTCCAAATAATTCCACTCTCTCAAAGGCACAAAGTTCTTTCACATGGGAAGAAAAAAAAAAAGAAAAAGGGAAACTTCTCAATGTGAAGTTTCAGCAGTTAATTAGATAGTTTCAGATGCACGCAGGGTCTATATTGGGTATTTTTATTAGCAGATTGAGGAATAGCATATGATTCACATTTAAAAAGATGTTTTTCCAAGATGTGTTCCCATAAGTTACTTATTCCAATTTATTTTCAGGCCATCCCCCAAAGATTTCAGAAGCATATCTGCACACAGTGGATTGGATGGGCTGAACATTAAGGAGGGTAGAATAACAGCCATGTAGCCCTTGCTGGATACATATAGACATGCATAAAGCATATCCTTCAGCTTGTCTAATTACATATTCTAATAATACTTGTGCAGCACAGAAATTAGTAAACATGAATTTATACTGTGGGCTGTAAATACTGCTGAGGCAAATACAGTGTCTGTGTTGGCACACATACTGTTGAGAATATTTGCTATTTACCCAACTGTAGCCATTATATTTATTGTGTTTAGCTGAATTTATGTAGGCTCTTTATTTAAGAGGCACTAAGAGGGTCACTGCAGAACAGAAAGGAAAAAACCTGCTTGTAGGGATAAGTGACTGGATACAGCAGTCTGTGGGAAGTATCAGCTGGGCATGTGCAGATGGATTAAGATTTGGGGTGCTTGGCGAAGTGGTTTTGTCAAATATTGCAGGGATTCATTTGCATCAGATAACTCATTTCAAAGAATCAACAAAGGCTGCAGAAATAGTCTTCAAAACCAGGCTGCCTTCATTAATGCAATGATTTCTCTCAAATACCCAGACCCATATTAATGCCCAGTAACCTTCTGGGTTTCTTTTGAAAGACTGAAATTAGGGAAACAGATTTTTGACCATTATACTATTTTTTCCAGTTGTGCAACAGGAAGGAATTGATGGGTTTGGCATATGTTTATAAAAGTACATGGCATTGATGTTTGTAGGCAGCTGTGGTGTTTTAATGCTAGTTTCTCACTTCTTTGCCATAAATGCTTATAATGGGAATACCACAGAAATTTATCCAAAGAAGTGTGATTTTCCACACTGCTATTGTTTGTAGTCAAAAAGCTAATCCTTACCATGCTGTTATTTGCACTACCACAATATTTCCTTATATAAATAGGGATGTTGTGGTTACCAAAATGTAGTAGTTGTGGGTAAATATTGTCTCCTGACAGCATACTGATATATGGAAAAATACCCACAACTTGGTGCATTATTTTAAAGACTGCATTTTTAGGAGTGTTCTCAGGGTTTAAGTTCATCAACTTTCAAAACAAACACTGGATAGCAGGTGGGACCAGATTTACAAAGACAGTTGATGGCAGAGTGGAAGACAGGCAGCTATGTCAGATGTATCCAAGATTTTCTCCTTAAGCATGTTGAACTTCTAGTTCAGTTTAGTGTAACAAGATGCAGACACATTGGTTTATGTTTCAGACACATCTATAGCTATGAATAAGGATGTATATACCTGACAGGTGCTTTTTGGAATTTATCTTAAAAAACAAGTGCTCAGGGTGAGAAAATTGCACACACACACGTTGAAGGCAGGCTCTGACAGAGAAGAGTGGATAGGTTTTTTTTCTAACACGGCTGTGTGCATGCTCTTACCAGTCAGTGCTGGCACCCAGGGTTTGCTGGCTTGTCTTGTTGATTCCTGCTTGTCAGAACTTTGCAGGTCCATGCTGATGGCTGGGGCTGACCATGGGCATCACTGAGACAAGGGCAGTGTAAGCCCCAGGCAAAACTTTGGCTTAGGGAATGTCTATTTCACATTTTGCAAGATGCCACTTGTGTCAGGCTGTTCAGCCATGGATTGGGCTTTTTTTCTGGCTAGGGTAATGGTTATATGGACAGTCTCCATATCTATCTCCAGCTGCTCCATATTCAACTAGATTGTAAAGTTGTGCAACTCCCACTTGCTGTAGCAAAGCTGATGAGCAATGTTGATTTATCCAAAGAGATTCTCCTGGCAACTCTTTGCTGAGTCCAAAACATTAGGAATGAAAGGAAAATCTTGCATTCCTCCTTTATGGTTTTCCTTTTCAAAAGTGAGTTTACTCTTTAAGTGTAAACTGCTTTTTTTTTTTTTTTCTTTAACTAATAAATTAAAATAAAGTATTTCTGCACTTGATGACATAGTTGTTCTCTTTGGAATCCCACCCAAATATCACTGGTTTGGCTCTGGATTTACCAATCCCTTCATTTCATATAGCCCAAACAGATTGAATGTGTCCTTATGTTTCAGGGCTGAGTGACTTCAAAACTATTTTGTAGCTGTTAAATACCTGGAAGAAACAAGTATTTTAACATATGAAATAGGGCAACACCTTGAGTTGCAAAACAAGATAGCTTCTTTTTTAGTTTATTTTTTGAGATTATTTTTTGGACCATCATTTTTTCATCCTTTTCCTTTTTGTTTGTTTTGGTGTTTGTTTTTTTTTTTTGTCATTTGTTTTGAGTTTTATGACCAAAAAGGAAAATCAGTCTTGTCTGCTGATTGATAGCGTCCTTCCTGCTCACACCTCCCTTCTCTCCCTGGATGGATATTACAGACCAGCGTTGCCTTCGGCAATTGGCACACATACAAGTTTTCCACCAGGAGCATCTGGCTCCTGAGGCAGGCTCCTGAGGCAGTTGTGCTGGCAACTTCCACTGATGCTGTCCTGTGCCCTGACAGGACATGCCACTGGGATTGCCTCCCCTGGAGGAGTGTGTCCAGTGCATGTGTGGGGCCTCAGCACATGATGGGATGCACCAGTGCTCACCCAGAACCTGCTCCTGCTGCCCCCAGAGCTGCAAATCCCAGCAAAGCCCAGTTCACGCCAGTGGTGATTTGTGTGTGTCGTACTGGTTATCTGTCGATGTCTGTATATGTTTTCTTCTGAAGCCTCAGAATGGTTTATAACTTCACTTTTACCAGCAGATGGTAAATGTAAGGTGACCTGCAAGGCACAAGGGTGAATCTTGATGCAATTGAAATCACAGGGTATTTATACCTATAGAGATGTGATTTTAATATATGGGAATGTTTGCTAAATTTAGGGTAGGGGTGACAGTCTCCCTATAACGCTAAAAGTGTATTTTTTTTATACTGTTAGTCATTAAGAGCAGATATACCTGGTAATTCTACTTTGAAGATAAAACTCCCTCCTGACCCCTATTAATTGGGTTCACCTTCAAGGTTGGGAGGCACTTTAGTCTCTCTCTCCATTGCCTCCATGACCTCATCCATCCATGTGGCCATTCTCCAGTGTTGCTGATAGCTATTGAACCTACTTAACCAATAACCATCAGGCAGTAATGACCTTACTTCTGACATGGGGTCAGATTTGAACACACGATTCAGACTCATAAACATTTATCTCTGTTCAATGTTCAAAATAAGGAAACTAGATACCCAGAGACTATCTAGGTATTTTTTTATTGTCCTTTGCCAGCCAGTCTGTCTATTAGACATTCTCATGGGTCATTCCAAAGACAATTGTGACATACAAGGTTTCAACATGAGCTAAATTTATTTAAGCAGAAGTGGTTTCTTTTCATATTCTTTAGTGTATGCGTGCACACACACAAAAGATTTTGAGACTCCCCAGGGCATTGCCAGTGTCCCTTAGGTCTATCACAAGCCTCTTTAAACATCCATTTAAAAGAGAAATACACTTGTTATTGGAGTGTGCTAAGCGGGGATTTGTCTTCGAAAGTCCTCTTTTGATGTATTTACTGAACAAATACAGTCTGTTAAGATATTTTTAATTTTAACTAAGCTGCCTTTCACACTAATCAAACTGGTTTGAATCTGTTGCCCCTGAGAAATGCAAAAACACTGGGCCATAAAAAAATATGCATCTCATACATGACATAACTTGATAATTTCTCATTTTCATTTTCCAGGCACCCATGGAGTTTTATTACTGTTAAAGGAAATCCCTCCTCTTCTGTTGAAGACCACATTGAATATCACGGTAATTCATGCACAAAATGCTAGCTTGACATTATCTCTGGAAGGTACTGGACTTATGGCTGAGATTAGTTTTGTTCATGGTGTTTTCAATTGACCCTGAGTTACATTGAAGGTGTGGGCAATTGATGGTTAGATATATTTGACTAGTCTTTCTGTATATTATTCCCATCAATACAGCTGAAGCAGCTAAGTGTGTATGGGGGTATAACCTGGATTATCCAAACCCTGAGATTAAAGAGTGAGATCCTCCACCAGTGTAAATCCATGCAGCTCCTTAGAACTCAGACACTGTCTCTTTTAGACACAAGGCTATGGAACAAACCCAGTCCACACCAGCTGAAAATTTAATCAGTGTATCCTGCCTTGATAGCCTCAAAAACTGCAAAACCATTTTCTTGCAAGCTGAAGACTTTTGAGTCTGTGTCTTTTTGTGACATTTTCAAGAGCAGCTAACAACACAGCTTGCTGCAACATCAAATAAAAATAGCAATAAATTACAAATCACTGGTTTTGTATCCTCTCTTGATTTTTGAAGATTTTTCCTCCTGATTGTCCAAGCAGTTATAAAAGTGTCTGAAGCTTCATTCCAAGATCAGTAATTTTTTCTGGAAGCTGTGCAGGGCTAATTCAGGATAATGTAGCCAAAATATGCCAACACACAGAAGAACCACTGCCTTTCAGTTCTGACTTTTATTGATTGCATTCAGGAATTTTACCAATGTTTGTTTTTGTGCAGGTCACAAAGGGTCAGCTGTGGCCAAAGTTTTCAAACTATTCAAAGCTGAGAATGGAGAACATTTTAATGTCTCTTCAACTAGTGAGTGGGTTCAAGGTAAGAGGCCTGTCTGCCATCTATCTCAGTGGTAAAGACTTGACAAATAGGGTGAATCATCCTTTTTATTGAAATACTTCTCCATTTGGGAAGAGTGGACTTGCTAGCTGCCATTTATGTCGCCGCTAACCTAAGTAAAGAACATGCCCAGATTCTTTCCCCAGTTGTCTCCAGGAGTCTCTGAATAACTGGGATCCCTTTTCCTTTACTGCACTTGGATATTAAATTCCATCTTTTATGATCTAAGAGATCAAACACAACCTCTTACTTCTTTTGACTGCATAGTCATCATGTCCGTGTTACAGGCAACATACAGTAACTGGTAGTAGCTTGACATCAAGATCAGAAAAGGCAGCTAAGGAGGACACAGATCCAAAATCCATTCCTATTAATAATGATCATACTGCATACTCAATTATGTAGCTTTTAATAACTCCATTCTCTCTCAGCTCGTTACACTTCACAGCTTCATTTAAAACATCTGACAGACAGGCAGGAAGAGGCAGGAGTCAGATCATCAGGGAAGAAACTTGGAAATAATATCTGAGATCATATTATGCTTCATGCATTTTTGCTGCATTCATTAAGCTTGACTTTCAAATTGCTTTTCTTGTTTGCACTTGTCTCCAGATGTAGAATGGACAGAGTGGTTTGAGAAGCCTGATAAAGCAAGATCTAAGGACATGGAGAAGCTTTCTGACTTCAAAGCTGCTCATCCTGATAAAATCTGTAGGCAACCCATTGACATCCAGGTAGGCTTGCTTACCACTTGCTTTAGAGGGGCAAGTCCTTTTTGGACTGACACTGTACCCCAAAGTAATTGTGCTTATCAATGATTTTTATTTCCAAATAAAAGGCATCAATTATTTTACTGCTCTAATACATAACCAATAAGATCTGGTATCTTGTATCATTCTGAGACAAAAGTTTAAAGAACTGAGCTCCTTTCAGTAAATTCTGGCTTCTGGCATGAAAAGGAGTACAGATGGGGTCATGGACAGCACAGATGCTATCATGAAATATGTGGTTCCCTGATGGAAAATTAAAAAGAAAAAACCCATGAAAATTCCAAAGTTTTTAAATGGTCTTGGAATAGACCCTCCCTAAAAAAATTAATCATAGAATGTAATGAGATGGTAAAGCTACCAGCTATAATAGGTAAAGCTACCAGCTGTCAGTGAGCTTGCAGCCATTTTTTGGAGTGAATACTTTTGTCTCTGTGGAAAGAAATCTGAATTCCATTTGGAGCTAAACATAATTATGCCATCAGGCCAGCAAGCTAATGAGAAATTATATACCTTTCCCGGGACTGCAAAAGCCTCTTTAAAGGAAAAAAAAATATCCAAAACCAAAAAGGCAAATACCAAGATTTGTTTTGCATATGTTCACCATATACTTTATACTTCTACCTGGTAAAAGAACGATAGCAGAAGCATTGCCTAGCAAAAGGCAATAAAATACTTCATATCTGGTAGTCTGCATACTCTGAACTAGCAGAGTTGTCCTTATTCACAAGAATGCAGCTATTGAAGTAAATGGGAATGCTGACAGTATGAGTGAAAGTTTCCAGAGCCAGATGTCATAAAACATCTTCCCTTGAACAGAAAGGAAACAACTGCCCTATAATTTTCTGCCAGGTCTTAGCAAATCCATATTAATTTTTGCTTCAATATACATATGTTAGAAGTAACAACTTAGTTCAAAACAGGGGTCAGATGTTTGTTATGACACAGTCCCTTCTAACATGTGTATTAAAAAACAAACGAGAAAGATATTCTTTTCAAGAAAGAAACTTTTTTTCCTCTACTGTTAAATCACAGTTACTTTTTTTCCCCATGTATATTAGAAGCAAGACAGCTTATTTTGGTTTATCCTGCAGATCTTAGGGCAAATCCTTAGGTAGTGTAATCTGGTGTTGCTCATTGCTTTCATAAAGTTACAGTGATTTATAGCAGCTGGTCTGCTCCAGCTATGCTACATACAAAGAAACTGAAGATATGATGATAATAACAGAAGTGCTGCACAGCCAGAGTCACATTCCTTCAGCTGATGGTGCTAATCCTGTACACGGCAGTGGGGTGTGTGCATTAATAAGGAAGCTCTACATGAGTGAGAGAATCAGGATCAGACCCTTCATTGAAAGACGGCTTATCTGCTGGTGCCTTGTAAAAATGCCCATGATATTTGGATTGCCCAATGCAATGCATCACATTTTTGTGAAAGGGTCAAGAGAACTGCAAGCTATAGAGCTGGAATGTGAAATTCAGCATGACCCTGAGAAGTGACAAGGCTCCATCAGGAACAAAGGCAAGGCTGCATATTGCACTGCCTCTTGTCAGGATACAGCCTTTTTTCTCAAGGCAGCTCTACAAAGTGGTGCTTGTACGTGAGAAAAAGCCACCTTTTCTGTTTGGGGCAATGGGTCATACAGCAGCTTGGTGGGTTTTTTCTTAGAGAGACTGATGCATGCAAAGAAGAAATAAGACCCCTACCTCTTCCTTCTGCAAGGTTCAGACATAGCCTAGCCACAAGACATTACATGAGTGCAGTGAAGAGGCTTGAAATCATGAGTTCATTTGGGTACAAGCATCTGTGTTCAATGTTTTCATCTACCCTCAAAACAATGGCAAGAGAAAATATAGTGCACCGAGGCAGATGTTAGTGAAGCTCAGAATACTCCTCCCAAATAAAGCACATGGTCTTAATATAGATACAGAAGAAAGGCACGCACCTAGAAATAATCTGTGCAGCTTGCAGATAAAATAGCTGCTTGAGCACCAGCTGGAGTGCAGCTGCACAGCACACATAACAGTCGTGTTTTGTTGCACAACTGTTGTGCATCACCCAAAACAAAGCAAAGGCCTCTTCTGATGGCACTGGTGCTTTGATGAAGTCCCTTCACCTCAAGGTATCACCTGTTTTTCTATTCTCATTCCAGGCAATGACGCTTGATGGAGCTGATTTAACAACTGAAGTGTTCTACAAGAGTGGCCATGATTACAGGTTTCTGTGCCATGGGAAGCACCAGACGGGAGAGGGCTGCCAGAACTACAGAGTACGGTTCCTGTGTGGCAGATCTGGTATGTGCCCCATGTCTGAAAGCTGGACCAGAGAAAAGCAGAAATAGTCTTCTGATGACTGGCTCTTGTTCGGTGCAAGAACATCTTGAGTCAAGCTAAAACCTGGGCTGGGCTATTGACATGAACACAGATAAATCTTCAGCACAATTTATCTCAGAAAAAATTCCTGAGCACTAACAGAGGCAACAGGGTGGTGTCTGAAAAACCCAGCAAGGCTATGGCAAATACTTGGCAAGTCCCTTCCTGTAATACCTTGTCTTTTGCTAAAGCACTTTTGGATGAGGCAGAATTAGTCAATCAGTGTGTGCAAAGACAACAGGCTTTGAAAGTAATACTTTATTTTGTAGTTATTGATTCCAGCACCACTGTCCCTGACCTTGTCATTAGACAGGTCATGAGGATTCTTTGGCGGGAAAAGGTGGTGTGGAAGACTGTTGTTTTGCTGGAAAAAACAGTCATTAGGTTAAAGACCACTTGGCTGCTGTAAATAACAGTGCCAGGCACCCACAAGTGCTGCTGCTCAGTGGGTGTGGTGAAAAAGAGCCACTAAGAGCTACATTTAAATTTAGTCCTGGGACTAGTGGAAAATCCACCTGCCTGTAACTGAAGGAAAACACTTTCTTGTTTGCTCACTTTCGAAGCCAAAGCCAGTAAGGGCCATGTTTTGAAGAGTTAAGTATTTTTTGTTGCATGAGGAAATCATCATTTTTGGTGGCATTCCAGGCAAAAGGAAAAAAAAAAAAAAAAAAAAACAAACAAAAAACCCAGCAGACATTTTCTGATAAGATTAACTGATTTCTCCACCCCTCTATTTTGGCTTTTCAGTGAAACCGAAGCTTACGGTAACCATTGACACCAATGTGAACAGCACGGTCCTGAATCTGGTGGATGACGTGAGCTCATGGGAACCTGGAGACAGGCTGGTGGTTGCAAGCACTGACTACTCCATGTACCAGGCGGAGGAGTTCCAAGTGCTGCCATGCAAAGCCTGCAGACCCACCCAGGTCAAGGTAGCAGGTAAGGTGCTTCATCTTACCCTGCTGGTGTTGCAGTTCACAAATTCTGGTGTTTGTGCTGAGGTGACTCCATTAAGAACTGTGGAGAGCTGAAAGACACTTGAATTTGATGTCTAGTTTTTAGATGCTTTGGGTAAACATATGCATTTCATGCTTGAAAACTGTTTAATTTGATTCTGATTCATTTCTGCCTTCACTTTACATAGCTGGCTGCTGGTTTTGTCTTCAAGCACACTACTGAATGAACGTATTTATTTAAGAGAGACAAATACAGGTCATGTATTTGAAATGTTCAATTCTACATAACTGCATTTGAAAACATATCACTTCTTAGAAAGCAGGAGATGTGCACAGCTGATCCAGAGAGTGTGCTAGGACAGGAGCAGACTGTGGGAGACTGCAAGGCTATGAACTAATGTGCATCTGGCTGTTTTCCTAAGAAAGTTACACTTAACAAGAGCTGTAATCTTGCAACTTAGAAATACTGTTTTGTACTACTGAAGCTACTGTTTCTCATTTGCTGTGTTTCCAGAGGGCATTGCTTAGAGGTGATGTATTAACCAAACATTTCTGGAGTCATGAGGACAGGGAGTTGTGAGCTCTCGTGAACAAAGCGTTGCACTTGCAGAGCCAGATTACATGACTAGCTCAAATCCAGAACAAATGGCCTCTGATGAAAAGGCCTTGTAGTCTAATCATTGTAAAATGGTCTTCAGATACTGAGTCCAATAATATAGCATAACCATGGTGAAGCACAGTCTGTTACTGATACAAGCATGAAAGTGAAATCTAGAGTGGGATTGAGTCTGTGAAGTGGTCTGTTCCTTCCAGAATTATGTTTTGGCATGCTGATAAGCAGAGCCTGGAAGTACCACATGAACTGCCTCTTCCAGGAATAGACGAGGAATTTTTAACTTCTATAATTTGCTCACAATTTACTCAAAATCAAAAGTTATTTTACAATATAGAGCTACGTAATACCTGAGGCTGTATTTTAAAGGCAGCATTTGCCTGGTGGTAAATCATGCATATTACATTATCTTTTTCTTACACACTGGCAGTTGCTGTAGGCAGAGGTTTTGTCTGTATTTACAGTAAGATCTTTCTGAGAAACCATGAGGGTATTTGGAACATGCAGTGCACCAGGGAGTTTGCTTATTTCTGTGAAATGAACTACTTCCTCATTATCTCTGATGCAACATCTTTTGGAGGGTACAGATATACTTCCTTTGGCTTCCTTTGGCAACTGCTTCCCCAGAGAGCCCTAGCCATTCATTGTTGTTTGGCCCTGAAGAGAGATGTTCATCAAGCCAAGAAAAATGTTGTGCACAGTTTGAATGTATCATAGTCTTATGACTTAAAATGTCTAGCACTTTCAAAGAAGACACATTTCCAAGCTGAATATTTTTCTTGAGCAACTTTTGAGCTATTGGAAAAACTGTGCCAGACTAGCATAATACAAGCCACATCATGAAGATGATCTTGGAAGATAGTCAGTGAAAATAAAAATGACATGAGGATATTTCTCTTCAGGCTTCCCATAATCTACTGAATGTGTGAAATTCATGTAATTACAGTTATCTTCTGCAACAGTGGCAATGAAGTTTAAGGAAATGAAGAAAGGGTTAAAACCAACAAAAACGTTCATGTGAATTTTAAGTAAAGAAGCAGTGGAAACACTTGTTAAAGTAATTGTGCTTTTAGTCTCCAATTACTCTTTAAGAGAATTAGGACATTCTTTTTATTACCACAAATGACATGAACACTGGGGCCAAAGCCTGCCCTTACTTATATCCAGGCAATTTCATTGACGTCAATGGGATTTCACTGATTATATAAATCAAGGCAAAATCTACTCCAGGAATAAAAATTACATCCAACTTTCTTGTAACAAAAGCACATTCACACTAGAAAATAAAATAATCTGTCTAAGTTCAGCCCAGATGAAATAAAACCTGGGTGGGGCTGAGATTGCTCCCTAGCTTCAGGAGCCAAGAGATCCCTGAGCTGCTCTTTCCCCAGCCATGATGTAACTTCATCCATTGCCCTGTGCTATGACATGCAGGTAGCCAAAATGATCCATGGGGTGGGTGCTCTCTATGCCTCCTCCCCTCTGCGATGCCTGTAGCTTCTCACAGCCTGCACAGCTCTGCAGTCAGGCAGCAGTACTATAGTGGTGGGTTTCAAGGTGTGTTCATTGCTGGAGGAGGCAAATACCACCACTCTGAGTGCTTGGCTTGCATTGAAATTGGTCTGCATACAGGTATGCACATATGAATCCACTGTCCCGTGATCAGGTACTGACTTTGATAAAACTTATTGTGATTCAATTAATTACCTGTGAGACTTCTGTTAAATCATAGATTCATAAAATGGTTTGGGTTGGGAAGGACCGTAAGATCATCCAGTTCCAACCCTGCTGTCATGGGGAAGGACACTTTCCACTAGAGCAGGTTGCTCAAGGCCCTGTCCAACCTGTCCTTGAACACTGTCAGGGATGGGGCAGACACAGCTTCTCTGGGCATCCTGTGCCAGCTCCTCAGCACCCTCACAGGGAAGAGCTTCTTCCTTATATCCAATCTGAACTTCCCTTGTTTAAGTTTTAACCCGTTACCCTTTGTCCTATCACTACAGTCCCTAATGAAAAGCCCATAACCAGCATCCTTGTAGGCCCCCTTCAGATACTGGAAGGCTGGCTATGAGGTCTCCATGCATCCTTCTCTTCTCCAGGCTGAACAGCCCCAACTTTCTCAGCCTATCTTCATATGGGAGGTGCTCCAGTCCCCTGATCA
>JAVHNF010004157.1:16665-28504 GCA_034783455.1 Micropsitta finschii | reverse complement strand
CCACTGTCAGAATTTCCAAATCTTTTTTGGTTTCTGGTTTCACAGATGCTATTTTTAAATGTTTGGTACTTAACCTTGAAGCAGTTTCCTATTTCTCATATGCCTGCCATGTGATAAATTCCTATCTAATGTCACGGGACTACCTATATAAGCTTAATTTTATTGATAGCAAGATGCGATGTATTTATGTTGAGCTATAATTTAGGGTTTAATGGCTGTTCAAACACACATGATTTAATAGCTCTTACCAGCATGTGCTCAGCTAGCCAGCCCTCCTCCTTGGCAATTCTGCTGGCAATTCTGAGAGCAAAGCATTTTTTCCCCAGTAAGGAGTTTCCTCCATAGCCACTGCCAAATGAAATGATCTCTCTGCGATCAGGGAGATGAGCAATCAGCGTTAACTCCGGGTTGCACGGCCAGTTGTTGATTAATGGTTCTGCAGAACAGAATGTTGTACTCATGAATGCAGCCATTTCCATACTGGATCACACTAGTGCTTCATCAGCATCGAGCCTCTGACAGCAACCCATACATACCAGATGCTTCAAAGGAAATCCCCTCTAAGTACTAGGAGTAATAATCTCCTTTCCATGAAAACCTCATTGAGCTTTGATTCCTTTGTGTTCTGAACCTATTGCTGTAACACAAACCACCCGGGTCTTCTGTGGCCTCCCATGTGCTGAGAACACACAAACAGCTCTAAACATGTCCCTAGAATTTCCAGGGGTGACAGTTTTTAATGTCTCTTACCTTTTAGTGGCAGAGGACATCCAACCGAGTGAAGGCATTTTACAAACTCCCCGTTGTTCAGGGCTTTCAAAACATCTGTTCCCATCCGCGTCATGATCCTCATGCTGGCCACTACGTATGGTGAATCTGTCAGCTCGATCCCAATCTTGGACAAAGGAGACCCAATAGGCCCCATGCTGAAGGGGATGACATACATCGTACGTCCTGGAAAACAGGGAGTGGCAAGATATGGCAAACAGCAAAGCAAGGAACTTTGTAAACAATTTCTATTAATGTGAAGGTTGTTTCTCACTCCTTTAAAAGCTGTTTGTCTTGTGGGTGTTTCTGGTAATGTTTAAAGAGCTGTAGCTTTCTGTTTGTCTAATTCTGTAGCAATAAGTTTTATCTCAAATGCTGAAAGCAGCTGTTTAAATTATCTAGCCAGTGGTAAATGTGGGTGGAGGCCAAGTTCTCTGTTGGTGTAAATCACTCAACCTGTAGTTATTGCTGAATATGGGGGTCCTCCATTCCCCCCTTGCTTCTTCCTATATGCAGCTTAGTACCTGTGGGACATGCTGAAAAAAAATCACAATTTTCCTGCCTTATTTTGCCCCTCTTTATGGAGAGAAGAATGCTGGAAAGAGATAGAGCACTGTCCTTGCACAGCCATTTGGATCTATGGTAAAGATCTGGATGAAACCCACAAAGTGACTAATATGAGGGGGTATAAACCTAAACTTTCAGCTAAAATCTTTCTTTAATGATTACAGTAACTAGTAGTAGTAGTGTCTCTGTAATCCTAAAAGTCCCATTTCAGCAATCATCCTTTTCTTGCCCACCTTGCATGCAGCCTGGGAACCTGATGTTGAAGGCTTTCTCAAAGTCTTCTTCAGACATCCAGTGGCCCAGCTGGCTAGTTCCAGTTTTAGGGATTGGAATGGTATCTCTCTGCTCTTGAGTGATGATGACAGTTTTGCTCTCAATTCTTGCCACATCTCTTGGATCAGTGAGAGCCAACCAGCTGCATTTCATCAAAAATCAGGAAATTAGACTTTAATTATATACATATATATTACTTTTTACCCTTCTGTGGGACTGGTTTAGTACAAGAGGGTACAATGCTTTATAAGGCTAAAACTATGGTGACAGAGCCAGTGTAACAGGCAACCTCAAAAATCAGTCAGATACATTCTCTCATACAAATTGTTTCAAGACTTTCCAGTTTGAATAACAAATTATATGGCCTAAGAAATTCTGGTTACATGTTAATATTCCTTTGCCTCTTATCTCAGTCTTACTCTCTGTTGCTAACTTCCAGGGAAAAGTTAATCTCATTTAATTCTCATTCTCATCAGTGTGAAGTTGTTTTGCATTGAGACCACAAAATGATGCCTCAAGTGAAGTAGATGCCAAGCAAGTACTTTTAAGTGTTGGTTTAAGTGCCTGTGGGATCAGAATCCAGCTTAGTGGATTTACATAGCCCTTTAAGTAAGAGGCATCACAAAAGAAATACTGAGTATAAGCATGATCATAAAGTGTAGGAGTTTGTTAAAGGGGATTCTTTTTCCCCTTTAAAGAATTTTTGCCATCTATTTACAATAGAGAAGATTGTTTTACATTTTCACCTCTGTGCATAGACATTTTCCATGAGCATAAAAATGTTCTAGTTGGGCTGTCATAACCATCATCACTACAGCTAAGCATATAATTAACAATGAATAATTTATCTGGTGAATCTTGCCCTTTTCTCTCCCAAATAGTCTGCAAACAGATTGCCAAATTCCTGCACTTAGTTATTCAAAAGTCTTTGCAGATTTCTTCCATGAAGATCTCTTGGTCGGCACGTAATTCCTAAGTATGTACTTGTTGTTAATATTCCCCTTTCACATTGGGTTAGTTCAGAGAGATGATGAAATATTTGAAAAAAGTATTTGCTGAATATATTACAGTCAAAGCTCATCGGCACGATATGAATAATGCCTGTACTGAATAATATTTGAACACCCACAGAGCTATTTGAATGCCACAAGAAAGTATTTGATGAATAAACTAATTGACTAAAATAGCAGAATTCTTCAAAAGATATATTTGCTAAATAATATTTAACTATTGCTAATGATTAGTTACATAAGTCTCATGACATTATTTCGGTTCCCTGATGTAGCTAATCAATAGAGACAATGTAGAGTTGATAGTTCAATGAATAATATGCTTTATGTTAATTTTTAGAGAGAGAAGTTTGCCTTTCCTGAGTGTTTCAGCTATGTAAGCTACAGTGCCAAAACGTTCATGGAAAGCAAATATTGAAGGGTTATAAGCAGTGCTAAAAGTAAACAGGATAGAAAATGCATACTGCAATGCTGAGATGATACTTGACTTCCTTCAGGCTACTCACCAGTTCTCGTACTTGCTCAGCTTCTTGATCATGCCTTGTTCTACCATAATGTCCAGAATTTTTTTATTTTCTTCTTCTGAGCCATCACAGATATGAACGCTCTCAGGCTGGCACAGCTTGGCATTGCTTTCAATGAAATGCCTTGCTTCTGGAGGCAGGCTCTCCAAATCCCCCTGGACAACTTTGGGCATGACGTTTACCTCTGCTTTCAGCTGTGGGGGCATTACTGAACCTGTAGCTGATCTTGCTGGTGGCTTTGAAATACTGATCACAATCTAAAATCAAATATATTGGGTGTGTTAGCATATCATGACATTCTAACCAGTGCCAATAAGCCTTCATAGCAATGTAACAATGTACAAAATAGAATATGAAATAGACTTGATCATGTATTCTGCTTTAAAATCAAGGTAGAGAATTTGGATCACTGGTAATTTCAAGCTGGAAAAAAAATAGAGGCCGTTCTACTTACTGTCTTTTGTAAGATTGAGTTGAATGTTAGAGAGGATTTAGCTGACCCTTTCAGTTGATCCTGTTCCGCTTGCTTCGGCGCACTCTTACAATCACTGTTTTCCATGGAAGTGTCCTCCTTCCTTAAATACCTATTTCGTAGTAGTGTCCATCCCACTAGTGAGGTGAGGGAGGCTTGTCCTTTACGTCACCACTGGATGTGCCTTGGGACAGTGCCACTGACACAGTCATCATACAGAGTTGTCAACAAAGCAGCCCTGAGGAGGTAATCATTTAGCAGGTTTCATTAATGAATGCTGAATGCGGTGATTCTTAGCCCCGGGGTTTGCTGGTTTGAAGCAGTTACAAAATTTAGCAGTTTAACCAAACTTTGATCCAGTTTGGCTTTGAAACCAAAAGTGTCACAACTTCTCAGTGTGTGGAAAAGGTTGATTGCAGTGAGTATCTGGAATTGGGAACACAGAGGTCATCCAGGCAAAGCACAGTTGGTGCATTTTGCAGGCAGATGCTCGCTAGTTGGCTGTGAAGTGGAGGCTCGTCCAAGGTCTGTTTACTCACCTTGGGAACATTGCCTGCTTCAGGGATAAAGTTCAACAGTAAGCACTGACAGGCTTGAATAACCACTACATACGCCTGCCTGGCAGCCTTATTTTTATCCATGCAATTCTAAAAAAGCAAGCAATATAAATCTAAATGTTGTGTTTCCTTCACTGAGGGAGAGAAAGTTTTTGCTTATGGCTTGCTTTAGGCTCTTACATGTTGAATGATTGTTTTCTATTGCTATAAGCTCAAAGGAGGCAGATGAGCAACTGTCTCAGTAATTGATCCACACCTTCCAATGTTATGTTTTATTTTACTGGGAGTCCTATGGGGGTCATGAAATATAACCCATCTTTAATCTAGTTCTCAAAGGCACAAAACAGCTCAGGAATGTGGCTGCATGTTTCGTTATATGTGTGAAGTGCACTGTATGCATATGTGCATACACAGACATGTATTCATAACTGGTGTGGCAGTATACAATACCAATAGCCACTTCTACTCCTCTAATTCTGAGGGTTAGAGAGTGAGATCAGGATATTTTGAGGTCTTGCCTCTAGCTGTTCCTGCCTGCCTGTCTTTCAGTTCTCTACGTTCCCCTGCTCCATTTTAGACCATCATGCCCATAAAGAAAGGCTGATCTTCATGTCCATTTGTCCATGCAGTCTGGGTGTGCGAAGAATGAAGTAGTTCAGATAAATTAGAAATAACCCTGCTGCCATTTCATCTCACTCTGCTTACACCCAGTCCCAGCAAAGCTCTTGAGCCTGGATGAGGTGGTGCTTTCATGCCACCCTGCCATTTTTTATATTAATGGGACTTTCACCAATGCACGTAAAATATTGTCAATGGCAGCTTGTAGAACAGGAAATATGGGAATCCTAGCTAAGCTTCAGGGAGTTCTTTAAAGCAATGGAATTGATGTATCTTATATAAATTATATTCAGTAACCCACTACCCTCTCAGATCTGTGAACTCAATGAGATGTTTCCAGCAAGGCTTTTGCCGAGGCAACCAGCAGTGACTTGCAAGCCCTGAAAAGCCAGGTCTGGCAAAGCAGCACCATCAGGATTGCAGCTCTCCTTCTTGCATTGCAAGTCTAAAGCACTGTAGGGCTGAATCCACACTGCAGAAACCTTGGGACTGCATCCTTTATCTCTCCTGCAAAGCTTTTTATTATGTTTTGTAAACGTAAAGGGAAGAAAATAGTCCTTGATGCACTGCAAGGCCAAATATTCCTGGAAAGGAAAACAAAAATTTGGTAGGATTAAGAGGTGCTAAAGACTGTTTCAGGGCTCTGCCATAAGCAAAGGTAAAACCAAAGACAATAATGACAGCAGTGGAGCTTCTCTTTGGAATCCGCATATTGTGTTGCTGATGGAGCTGATCACAAATACTTTGGCCAACTGTTTTCATTAAGTACTTAATTGAAAACAAAATGGCACATAATCTTAAGTAATACTAAACAGACCCCTTTTTCACAAAGTACAAAAATACGGAGTCTTTCCTGCTGGCCAAGTAAGTCATCATATACAAATACCAACCGCGAGTAAACCAGGAGTGTTTCTGAAAAGAGTAGGCCAGATAATGATCCTATTACAGCATGAGTAAAGTCAGAATAAAAGCTTAAATATGACAGTGTAAGACAGCAGGATTTGTCCTAGTGTCTCTTCAGTTTTGAGCAGAGGAAAAAATCCCCAACCCCAGAGCATTAATTTCTGCCAATTAAATTATAGTCAGGCAGGTGTTGTGCAAATTTTCTCACACTGCAATCCTAACCTCCCACAATCTTGCTATACAAACTGTGGGCTTCTCTTGAGAAGATACTAAATATGCCAAATTGGTGGCACTGTGTTATGAACATATGTCCATTAAAAATCACATTAAGCATTCCAAATGTTTTTCATTTGTGATGGCAGCAGGGCTCGAGTGCAGATGTCCACTGGGAATTCTAGACATTTAAGCATTAAATTACTTGTATTTAGGTAACACCTCCCATCAGAGGATCTCAAAGCATATCACAAACACACATTAAGCCTTACGCCCCTATATAAAACACGTGTAGTATTTGGTGAAATAACTGGAACGTATGCAAATCAGAGCCAAGATTATCTTTTTTCCAAGAATCTTCTCATTTAGAGATTCAGTTTTTAGTTCCCTAACAGAACGCATTAAAGGTTTAATCTGAAGATACTGAATTCTGAACTCCCAGTGTCTCCCACAAAAATAACACCTCAGAAGTAGCATCTCCCTTGGCTCAGTTACAGTGGTCTTGAGGTGTTCACCCAATACCAGCGTGTACTGCCATGTATTTGTCTGCCTTTTGGGTTCAGTTTGCTGGAGGGTCTCACTAGTCAGAAACATGGGAGATGGCCTGGGGGCAATGAAAGGTCTTAAAAATTGTCTTGAATGTGAAGTTTATTTTTCCATTTAAGTGAGAAATCTTTTTTAGTACTAACTGTATTATACTCATCTAATAGCTGATACGATTTCTTCGGATTGAATTTTTTTGTCACTTTTTCTCTGCGCTTCTTGACACTTGAATGTGATGCTCATCAGGTGTCACCTTGGAAGCTGTCAAATTATTTAAATGTGTGTGAATCTGACATTATCAGATGATAGTGTTCAACAAGTGCCTTAAAAGGAGTGTTTTTAGAATGTCTGCATTGATGGACACTATTCAGCCTGTTCAAAATAGAGGTTTTGAGCACTTTGACTTTTATGGACTTACTGGAACCCAGGCAATAAATGTAAAGGTTCTTAGATGCTCAGAAAAAAGCATCATAAGAAAGCTTAACTCATCACTACTAAATGAGGTGCAACAAAGCACTCTCGGTGAGATCTTAAAGTTGTTAATGGCATATAATAATACTCAGAAATTCTACTCCCCTCGCATTGCTAATTATCCTACATATTGTCACTTCCAAAGATTTTGCACTTAGGTATTTTTGTTATAAAATTGTAGATTTTTAAAAAGACTCTCTGAGCTATTCCACTAATGGAAGAACATTGCTTCTTGATTGTTATTTTTGCTGTGAAGTTGTGCTTCAGCTGGTACTGAGCAAGTTGCAATCGCTTCTGAACTGGATGACGCACGAGCGCAGGTCCAAGGGCAGTCGTTGCAAGTGTACAGCTCAGAGACCAGTGCAGGGACTATTTCTTCAATTGCCAGAAGAAAACATGAACCATGCAAATTGCCTGCAGTTGCAAAAGAGTCTGCGACTGAACCAAGTGTTTATTCCAGACCCTGCACAGCCCTGTGTGGTATTTCCGCTTCACAGCCCCTTTTCATGCAGGCAGTTCTTCAGCACTGACCCAGCTGCAGGAGGTCTGGGGCTTTGGCCACACGTGCCGCACGCTCCCCTCCCCGTGCATCGTGTGAACAATGAGACTGAATCTCTGTGACCAGGCAGAACGGGTAGCAGCAAACTGGGAGTACAGTGCTTTTTTTCTTACCTCCTCCTTTCCAACCCAAAATGATACAGTATTTGTCTTGGGCAGATTGTAAGGTATAATGTTTGTGGATCACTAAGGTGATGTAACATTTTTGCCTGTTTTCAAAGTTAAATGGCTTTTCTGATGGTCAAGGAATGAGAAAGGAGAAAACAGATTTAGCACAATTAGACTATACTTTCATTAGTCTGTCCAGCATTTTCCTCTTGACAACCGACACATTAAAATTTGCCAAACCAAATGGAAGTAAATCTCAGCAGACGGGAACATGCATTAGTGCATGTTTATGGTCTCTGAAGAAAGTCACCAACCTTTGATGCTTAGCACTGAATCCTGAGCTGTATTTTAGGGACAGTCCTGGTTGTGCCACAGTACATGCCAAGGCTGACATTATATACCATGGGCACACTGGTTTCTTGATTGTTGTTCTGCTTTGGCTAGGAAACTATTCTGTTGCTGTTGTTTTATTTTTAAGCTCATTTTTACAGGCTCTGACACATTGTTATAGTCACCAGGATATGTGAGTCTTTTCCATGTTTTCTTGTAATGAATAAAAGCTGGAACCTTGACACCTGCATGCACTGCCTATGAAGGATACTGAGGATTTAATTACCTCCTGTTTTGCTGGTGACCCTTCTCAGCAACATAACACACTTAGTCTGGACCCCAACTTTGCACCTGAGCTTCTGGTGGGAGACAGCACCCCATATGCAGAGCAGCAAGCAGCTCCCTATTGATGGCATTTGCTCAGTTAGTGGCTCTGAGCAGCATGTTACTCACTGCTCATCCTTCTCTTGCACCAGCTCATAAGCTCTGGAGATGGGATTCATCAATGTAGATTTAACTTTAAGAAGTAGTTGCTGCTTCCTGAGCTATGACTTTAATGTGGAGACTCTTTCACAGAATCACAGAATCCCATTTCCTGAAGGAGCACTGTCCTCTTCCACAAAACCTGTATCGGGGATCACTGTGAACGTAACAGGGCTCTGTAGCCACTGATACCTGACCAGTGGCTGGGTATGTGTAATCCTGTCAGGTGTGAGCTTGGGAGCTCTTCTCATCTGCTGCAGAAGGTCTAATAGGCACATGGAAAACTTGGGCCCACCAAGTCTTTGACTGACTTTACCAATACATAGGTAAGCACATGAGCATGATTTTTGCATAGTCGCTGCATTTTGGTGTGGTTTTTTTTTTTGCTGGATGAACAGCAGAACCACAACCAGGAGAGAAGGGGACAAACTGTACTGAACAGAGTGGAAAACAATCAGCATAAGGTTGTGTTTCCCTTCACCTTTGCATCATCTGCTCTGCTCAGTCAGACAAAGCCCAGATGGCATTGAGATTCAGCTTTGCAAATAGAAATGGTAACCCTTGCTTCAGCAAAATCTGTTTCCCACAGAGGTGTGTGTTTGCAGCTGTCAAGGGCTCCCTGCTTCGTACCTGGGGAGGGGGTAAATGACAAATCCGTGCACACAGGTTCAAGAAGCAGGAGATGTTTCAACCTCTTGATCAAGAGCAGTCATTGGCTTCCTGCTGGTAACTAGGGCTCTGCTAACTGTGCCCTTTTACAGAGACTTTACCTCCTCAGGCCTTAGGAAATGACATGGCAGCATCTTTTAGAATTTAAACTTTTTTTTTTCCTAGGACAAGCTAACCCTGACTCCTCTCACTCCTTCCTTTTGCATGCCGTTTGTTAGTTCTCTGCAATCCTTTGCTTGCTAGCAGCACTCTACTGTCAGTTGTCATTTCACAGTTACACAGCTCTGTCTGACCATGAATATGTGTTTTTGTCATTTATTTGAATGTTTCCATTTACCTTTTGTCTCTCTTGTCATTTTCATTCTCCCTTGTTATGTGCAGTCTGACCCACTGGACATGGTTCTGTATGTCCTTCATGAGCCAAGTTCCTTAAAGAAGCATGGCTTTAACCACTAGGCATGGGAGCAGATTCAGAAGGTTTAGCTTCTGTTTCCTCTTCTGCTATGGACTTCCCATTTGACTTTGGACATGTAAATGGGTATCCCCATGACTTTACTGTTCCAAGGGAAGGACACTGGGAAGTGATAATGCCCATTTCTCTCTGTTCTTGTGCGTTATTCCTTTGTTGACAGTTCCTGGCTGGAGGAGTTTAATTAGGCAAGATCATTATCTCATCTTTACATGTGTGCCACAGGTAGTACCTGCTGGGTCCTCTCTAGATTATTGTAATGTATGTTCTTATTTGAAATTAAAAACTTTTACTATAACCTGTTTGTTTTCTCCTCTGACAGTAACACAAAAGCACCAGCTTGGGCTGAACCATGTTTTCTGTTTCAAGTGAAATTTGTTGTATACTTTTTTCCCAGGAAAAAAGCTTTGATGAATATTTAAAGCATTTTGTAACACTGAAAGCGACACCAGGAATAGAGAAGATAGAGAAGACTGCACAGAAATGAAACCCAGGCTACACCTAAAGGTCAGAACACAAATGTGCCAATGTCAAGCCCTACATACCTTTTGGTTCTTGAACCTTACAGCTGTAGGAAAATCAACATTACAAAAACCCGGTTACCTTTGAAACAGATCCTGTGTTTACTGGAAGAGCCTTATGTAAGTGTTAACAGGTCAGGTGAAATACTACATAATGTATACTTACGCTTAACACATTTCTAATAGGAGAAAAGCAACATGGGTGGACTGCAATGGCATTTTCACAATGTAAAAGCATTTTTGTTTTGCCAGTATAAATGGTTCCTTCCAGACAGTTGCTACAAGTATGATTATTGCTACAAACAACACTCAGTAAAGAGGTCGAGGGTTCAGCTGGGCCCTGGATATCACACTTTTTTCTTATGCTTTAAGGGAGACAGAATTCTGACTGTGCTGTACATGCTTCTGTTAACTGACCATCTGTACCCATCTCCAAATTTACTGATTCAGGATGATTCATATGGATATGAATACTGTTTACGTAAAGAGGAACTTCTTATACATGAGCTTAAACTAGTACGTGCAAATGATTAGCAACCAACTGGCATTCTGCAATTAAAATAAGTAACTTGCTTGTTAACCTTGCATTGTTCAGGCATTTGCACTGCAATAGCACTAAGGCAGTATCTGGTTATTTTGGGTGAAGCATAAATACTTTCTGCCCAGGAGATCTTGTTTAAGACAGAACAAAAGAAGGCCATGAATATCAGATCAAGAGACTGTAAGTTTGTAGAGGCTGCTCTGAACAGAGTAATTACCATTATTCACAAAACAAGTCACTTTGCTATTCTCATTTCTACGCATTTTGTCATCTTGGAGATGTGAAGATGACTAAGATTGAAGGCATCTCTACTGATAGATATCAAGGACTCAATCACCTGCTGCCAGTGAAGTGACTTTAAATGTGCCCTTAGATTTTGTAGCCATTTCTTGATTTCTTTGGATTTTTGAATTAAGAAGCTTGATTTGGGCTCCTTGGAAACTTTTAGCACCCATGCCAATTGGTTATCTGAGCTGGAAAACAACTGCACGTGAAGCCACTGCTCCTCTGAACCCACCAACTGACTCCTTACTGCTGATTTTGCAAGGTTTAATGTGTGCTTGCTGCATATCCACGTGGAAGCAGAATTTGAACTCCTTTGGGCTGTACATCTAACTCATTGATTTATTAGGACAATGATTTAATAGTCTCATTCCCTGGTGATCCTATTAACTTCCAAGCAATGGTGCCTGTTTAGCTGTGCACGAAGAGCTGTTCTAAGAACTGTCTTCCTGATTAAAGATTAACAGTGTGATAAAAGCAAGGAAACATGGGTATCCTTGGAGTTTGTTTCTTACATCAGCTGGGTTAAACCTTTACTATCTTTTCTCACTGTGTATCTTCACTTTGTGTTTGGCAATCAAACTTTGCACAGCTCCAGCACGTTTCCTCCAGTTTAGTCAAAACAAGGGGAAAACTTTCTGCCTTTTAAACACTTAACTCCCTGACCCTTGCACAAACAGCAGCAGAAACCTTTACTAACTAGCTAAGGGGAGTTGCCTTTAAAACTTTCTTTGCTATCTCTCAGATTAAAGAGTATTCTGTAAAAACAGTGGAAGTCACTGAGGTGTAGTTAACTGTATAACCACGCTAATGTCTTGTGAAATGGAAGAAGTAATGTGCTTCTCGGGTAAACATCCTTCTTCCAAACAGACTCAGGCATGCAAATCTGCTGTTTGCCACAAGCTGTACATTACTGGATGGCAGAATTGTTTCTAAATATATCATGATGTTAAATAAAA
>JAVHNF010004133.1:20069-31234 GCA_034783455.1 Micropsitta finschii | reverse complement strand
GTTTTGTAGATTTTCATTCAAAGCAAATACGCCAAGGGTTGAAGTCAAGCCCTATTGGTTACTCCACCAAAAACGGGGGGGTTTAACCTCATAATGCCTGAGGAATGTGAAATTAAATTCCTTGCAGTTTCAGGGCTCTGAAGAATTGAAGGCTTCTCTGAGGGTCTTGAGAGCACCTCTGGACTGGACTAACTCTGCACGTATCCAGGCTCCTTGCTGCAAGCCTGGGGGAACCTTCCTTTTTCTTCACAGAAGGTTGCCTGAAGCCATGCCTCTGTGAGCAAAAGAGGGAAACAGCCACAGAGTCCAACACAGGGTTCATGTTTTCACCCAGCTGTCTCTCTCATACACATCTCAACTTTGCGGACAAATTCAAAGAGCACCCTTTTTCCCAGGATATGGAGCTGCTTTGACATCTCAGCAAAACAAGACAAAGATGCGAGTGATTCGCTTATTGTTCTGGAGGACACTTGGCTGAACTCATCTCCAGCAAATGTAATGCACTCAATGCCATCTGCAGATGGCATCATCATGTGCTGCTCAGTGAACCCATCATAGCTCCATCTCAGGGCAAGGCAGCACAGGAGGTAGCAGACCAGGCAAAGACCCTGACAACTTTGGTGGGTACCCACCTCCATACTCAAGTGCTCCTATATTAGGGCTGCTTGTCCCATCCTGTCCAATCTGAGCTCTGCGCACTGCTTCAGGCTCCCGTTTCTCCCTTCAAACAGCGGCTGTGTCAGGTGGCAACTGGAAGGGAACTCATTTTTCCTCCTTAGTGATTTGACACCTAAATGAGATTGGGTTCAATTGCTGGGACATTACCACCTGCGCTAATAGCCAGAATTGCTTTCAAAGATAGACCACAGTATTTTCCATTTGGAGAAAGATTCCTGTCCCTTTTAATTACATTTTCTGTCCATAATGAGACAATTATAAGCATTTCAATAGCTCCCAGTCATCAGCCTTCCACCGTATGAGAGTGCAGGAGAAAAAGGCAACCCCATCTCCCCCCTTCTCTTTCCCCTTCCACCCACTAATTTCTTTGAGCAGTTCACAAGCATGCCATGTATATTCATCTCCATTCTGGCAGAGATCCTGGCAGCACTTAAACTGCCCAGAGTGTCCCCATGCAACCATTGCACTACTCCAGCAGTGGCACTTGAGGACCAAACCACCATTTCAATGACCTTCAGCAGGCAGCACATGTACAAAGAACAGTCACACACCACATATTCCTCTTTCATGGCTGCCCCATACCTGGCAGTGTTCAAGGCCAGGTTGGACAGTGCTTAGAGCAACCTGCTCTAGTGTGAGGTGTCCCTGCCCATGGCAGGGGAGTTGGAACTGGATGATCTTAAGGTCCTTTGCAACCCTAACTATTCTATGATTCTATACTGTACCAATCTGTGTCTTGAGCGTCAGGGCTTCAGCATATCAAAAATCTCACAAGCCAGACCAGTTGTTTGTCTAGCCAAATACTCCTGTGTCCGGCAGTACTAGCTGGGAGAAGCTCCTTAAAGAGGCATCTCAAACCCAGAAGGCTGATCCATTTTTATTTAGGATGTTTTGGAGCTGTGGTCCATTTATTTGTCATGTTTATATTTCTGCTTCTATGCTTTCCTGTCATAGATTCCAAAAGATCCCCATAAGCTATATAAAAAGAGCTTAGAAATTTTCTGGAAGTCTCTGTACTCTGCGTGTAAGGAATCTGTGGCATTTCTTGATAGTACTTCCAGTCACAGGGAAAGTGTATCAATTGGAACATGACGAGCTGTGTGTATGAATCTTCTTCTCATCAGGAATAGTTTTCTCATACCTTGTAGTCATCTTAAGTGTTTCGTATTATATTCTGAGAATACACCAAAATGTTTTGGAAGTACGTACCTGAATAAAGTGAGTGATGAATGTAGCTAAATGAGTTGTTCTGGTACATTGTAACTGTGCCTCTTTCATGAGATCTTTGCAGCTATTCCACAGTTGCATTAATGGTTTCCATGTGAGGAAAAGGGCGGTTGTTCCCTGCCTGATGATGGACATTACTGTAGGGTAAGATAGTCGTATGTCATATGAGTATTAGATACACCTTCAAGTCTGCTTTGGTTGATTTAGTATGAGCTAGCTGGAGTGTGGATAGATAATGAAGCATGGCTAAACTATCTTAATCACATTTGATGCTGTAGGTGATCTCTTGGTGAGATTAGTCCATCCCAACTGCAAAGCCATCGATCATTTGGTTATCCATCAAAATTCGTCATAACTTGGGCTCCTTGGGCCCGAATTAAATATTGTAAGAATACTAACTAGATTTTCAGGGTGGGGGTGGTTTTGGTTTTGTTTTGGTTTTGGGTTTTTTGTGGGTTTTTTGTTTGTTTTTTGTTTTTTTTTTTCAGGAAGCTCGATAAAATCTCTTATTTGGGATGCCTCACTGTGAGGATGTATATAAAAGCCTCCTGTATATTGACTGTAATAGTTGCTTCTGAACAAATTATAAAAAGCCTCCTTACATTTTTTGGCTAGTTGGGAGTATGTCGTACAGGAGAAGAGCAGTTTCTAATTCACAATGTGTAATGACTTTTTTATGAGATTATTTTGATATGTTGAACTCAGTAATACATTATTACTTTCACTTTCTGTTTTCTCTGGCTGAATAATAGAATATGAAATGTTTTTCTAAATTCTGGAGGTTTCTTTTGTGTTTCTTGAGCCATCTTGAATTCAAAAGAAGAAGAAGAAACAGGTACACCTGAGCATAAACACTAGCAAAATTACTATCTTTAAAATTATGTTTATTAGTGTGTGTAAATAATGGAGGTTAAATAGTTCATGAAGAGAACTTTCAGGATGAAGCAACCATTTGCAGCATTTTTTATATCCTGATGTACTACTTCAGGTTTGCATCATTTTCCCAATTCAGTTGGTCATCCGTCAAAAAAGGAGAGTGACTTGGACAATTACAACTGTTTCACATGAGGAAATAAATGCAGTGCCTACTTTGCAGTAATGTAGAGATTTGCCTTCTGAAGGCCAGTGAGGATATTCTCTACTCACAAGGTGGTAGGACGACTGTCACTATGGAATACTTTACTCAAAAGTGGCTGTGAGGAGGATTTTTATGCATTTTTCTTTGTCTCCACCCCACAAAAAGACCACCAATAATCACTGCAGACTGAATAGTAAACAGCATGTGCTTTGCAAATATGGATCCAGAAATGAAAAAGACAGTCTGGCAATCTAGCAGGTTTTTGGGTTTTTTTTGGGGTGGGTTTGGTTTTTGGTTTTGTTTTGTTTGTTTGTTTGTTTTTGTTTTCAGCTGTTTAATTGCTATAGATTTGAAAAGCAGTAAGTGGAAATAGAAATAGAGCATATGAATTTTCATTGTCATGAAATATAACCCCCTACTAAAACACTGCTTTAAAAAAAAAAAGTCAATGGGTTCAGTTACAGATAGAGGGGTATTTGTTTTTTTCATTGTGTAGATTACATTTTTACTTTGTATATTTGATACAGAATTAGTGTCATATAATGACCTTTCAACTTTTGAATCGCTGTAATTATTCTTCGAAACTTTGTCTGTGTAGTAACAGGGCATTATAATAAGTTATTTTGTCTTTTGTTATCTTTTTTTGGCCATTGCATGTTATTTGGATCAAAATATATATGATTTTTAATCTTTAAAAACACACGCTTTATGTGTATGCTGATAATGTGTTTAAAAGTGTGTCTAAAACCTGTAAAAATTTTAAAACATTAAGCCATCCTCCCCTAAGTCTTTGATCTCTGTGTTTTGACATATCGCTGTGGATAGAACTGGCCTTATATATGGACTGTGGTGTGAAATGTGGTATTGAAGTGCTGACGTTAAGTTATTGCTTTCAATATTTTGTCTCTGTTGTGAAAGTTTTGCTCTTGGACACTTACATGTAAGTGATTGAGTCATTACATCACTTTGTGCCTTTATTTTTCCACTTTTGGAAAGGACAAGTGTGTTTCAGTCTTTCTACAATTGTGTGCTTTAAGATTAGTGAGCAAAGCTTACAGAAGCATTACTGGTAACAGTAGTAGTATTTATTTTAAAACTTTATGCAGAATAAAAATAGGTGATTAATAAAATATAGAAAAGCGTAATGCTATGAGGGCAAAGCTTCTTTGTGGGAAATGCATGTTTTAAAGATGTATGTTTAATCATTGTTACAGGAATACAATTAATTTCTTTTGCTATGGTGCCTATCAGGAAAAAAAAATTGAGTTTTAGTTAATATCAGTTCCCAAGTCATAAAAGGGGTTAATGTTGCTTTAAACATTTCTATATGATAAAGCGCTGACATTTCTGTTTAGGTTTCTAGACTGCTAATGCATATCTGTGTGCTACTGTGTGTCTATTGTTGTTATAGGTTATATGCCTGACACTTTGCAATCACACCAATTTCAGTGACGCACGTTCTGTGTTTATGTAAATTCAACCGGGGGCCAATGTCACTGTTTCTGCTAGTTTCATATGGTGTATTGCTAAGCAACATGTGTATGAACAACAGTGTTTGCTTTCATTTTATCTCTTTCCTGTCCCCCTCCAGCTCCCTTCTTCCTTAAAAAGTGACACAAGTTTGAAAGGTGAACATTAGCTTGTCAGGCAAAACAGTATTTTTAGATTATACCCTATGAATGATGAAAGATACAGTAGGTAGTGAGGATTTTGGATGTTCTTCAGTTTCATTACTTAAGTATCAGTGACATCCCATTATTTTATTTTTTTTTTTCCTTGCGAACACAGTATTTTTTCTTTTGGAGGCAATGATTCATTAGTGGGTTTTTTACACCTTCTGGGCCACATTCACCTTGGAAAATAGTTTTGGAATACTGTTTTTCTCCTGTACACACCAATTGTATCTACACAAGGTATGGGTAAATTATAGATATGAGTATCCATTTCAGATATTGCTAAAGACCTGTCACTCTGATACCTAGATTCCTGAAGTGTGAAAGTACAGTCTTAGAACATATGCAAATGTATATACAGAGAGAGAGAAAGACATAGACAGGTTTTCTTGTAACTGGAGTTCATAGACTGTAAGTCCTTTGCATTCAGACACAGCAAACCAAATCCTGGTGCAAATTCTGAGGAGAAATAGGAAAAGATTAAGAGACCAAGTCTTAGTCAAGAGTCATAGTCTCTTAATGTGTTTAAGCAAAGGAATTACTTTGTCAGTACAAGAGCTTGTCTATAGACTTCCTTAAGCTTAGATACAGGAAATAAATATGCAAGGTTGTTTTAATTTTGGGTCCACATGAATCTTCATAGTTCAATGAAAGTATAGGAGTAGCAGATCTATTTTTGAGAGGTGCATTAATGGGCACAGCAAACCTTGAAGAGAACCTCAATAGTCAACCAAGTTTGTTTGGAAAAATGGAAGTAATAGATGTTTTCTTGCTTGAACTGCAAACTAATGCCAAAACTCAGGAAGGAGGTATGTATAGTATATTCACAGACATCCTGTCAATTTCAGTTTCACTTTTTAGGCAATAAACTTTGTTTTTTCAATATTAATTTTACTTGTACAGTGCAAACTTTCCTTTCTATGAAAAGACTTTCGAAGATGCTTCGCTTGCGCTTTTATGTTGTGGGAATTTCCCAAATCCTGCTTGTTTAGGTAGGTTTTTATATGGTGGTGTGTTGTGGATACCTTGTGTAGTCTTTTCTACTTTTCTAGAGGGAATTGTTTGAGAAATTCAGGATATGCGCCATCATTACTTGTCCTACTAGATTAGGATTAGGAGCAATTGAGTATGCTGTTTACTGGTAGGTTGCCTTGTAAATCTACTGCATTTTAGATCTGTTACTCAAAATTTGAAATGTTTTCGCAGATTTCACCATGAAAATTAAAGGTATTTTACAGAACAGAAATTTGGAAATAACAAATAGCTAAAGGTGATCAGTAGTAAATTTACTTAATTTTCCTTTATTTAATTAAGTTGGCAGACTGGTGGTAGCCTTCTTCCTATGTCTTTTTTCCCCATTTTTGAAGAGGAAAAGAATGTCTTTTCCAGAATGTTTGATTACACAAAGGTGAACTCAATTATTTTTCTTGTTTGATATTCATCAATTTGCATATTAATGTTTTCAATGGAAACTAAATATGCTAATTTCACAGCTTCTTAGCAGATACCTTAATCATGAGGATATTTGTATGTTTAAAAAGAAATGAGATAAACTGCAGCAATGCGTCATAAAGTTATACTGCAGGTCAGCCTGAAACTCATGCTTCTTTCGGTGACCACATCTCCATAGGAATGTTAACCAGCTGCCACTGAATTTGGAGTTAACTCATAACCCATAAAAATTGGTCCCTCTGACTTTTAACCCAAGTAAACGGTCAAGCAAACGTTCAGCAAGTTAGTCAGAAGGTCTTACAGTCTTTTTGTATGTGTTCTTTAAAATGTGTTCGTAAACATATTATATTGAGGTAACCTCTTTCCTTCAATTATGATTAGATTGATAAGGACCTCAATGCTTTTGTCTGTATTAACATGGACTTAGTGTGAGGAAGGCTGCTGCTTTAGATCAAAATACATAGCATAAACTAAAAGTTTTTCCTAAGACTTCCAAAGCTGTATCTACTCTTGTGATGCTATTTGAATTTTTTTCTTGGTGTGAAGTTAATTCCTTCCTTGTCTGCAGAGATCTTAGTGTAATGTCAAGTTGCAATAAGCTAAAATGCATATAAATGGTAGTACAATTAATGTGTTTCCTATTTTGGTGAAGCAGAAATGTAGCACTGTAGGCAGGTCAGCTGTAGGGTTGGGGGAATATTCAAGAAAGATACCTGAAATAATCTAGGCTCTTCCACACAGTGATGATAGGAAGTTAAATTTAAGACCAGTGCAATTTTAATCTAAATTAGGTTTGCCCTAGTGGCCTGTATGACTTCCAAAGTCATCACCTTCCTGGGCTGAGTCGTATCAAGTGACTAGGAACTCTCTTAAAAATATTGAGCCATTTTTCAATAACTGTTAGATCATACAGCAGTTTAGTTTGAACTGCTTGCAGAATATTATTTACAGCACTTGCTGGATTCATTTGTACCACACTATCATTGTATTTAAACCTGATTAATATATCTTCTTGCATAATTTTCTTATACTGTACGGTACATGCTGAATAATTACATCTTTAAGCTCATGCAGTTTAAAGCTTAGTCATTAAGTTTCATAGTCATATTTTATAATTGTCATCCAAATGTCTACATTTAAATGATATGCGTGTCATGAGGATGCCCCACTGACCAAAATTTAAATAAAATGCATGTCATCTTGTCATTATGAACTCTGTGAAGATATTTTGTCTTCATCTGTATTTCAGTGTTAACCTGGATCTTCATGGTAATTTCAGTAACATTTTTTTTTCAATGAATAAAACATTAAATTACACCTTTTCTTCTAAAAGAAAAAAAAAACAAAGCCCAACAACCTTAAAACAATACACCTATAATGTGATGTTGTCATTACAATAATAGTAGTTCTTAAAACTAGTTGAACTTGAACTGTAGGCTAATGTCTGGAAATTAATATTTTAGTGCCCGTCAAATGGCATCTAATTCACATGTTGCTCAAAGGCATTACCAAGACAGACTGATATCAAATGATCTCTTGGAGCTAAATTAGTAATTTAAAAACACATTTCCAATGTAGTTTCTTAACAGGAATAATTTAATTTTTCAGTAAGTTAATTTGATGAGGTGAATGTCCTTTTCCAGACCAGATTTCAATTAAGACTTAATACTTTTTAAAAGCATATTCAGCAGAAATAAGTACAGTTTGCAATATATACTGTTTCAACCCATTTCTATGAGCAGATCTAAGGTTTTTATTCTCTAATCATATGTTTAGGGGATTGGCTATTTAGTAGATTTTTAGCTTTCCAGATGCTCAAACAATACGCTTTAAATGCAGTATCCATAGATTATCCCCAGAATGCTGTAGATTAGCTATTTTAAGATTTGAATTGTGAATAAAAGTTGGAGAAAAAGCAACAGCAGTTGCAAATATCTTGTCTCAATTAGCTCATTTGAGATATATTTATAAGTGAAAGAGACAAAGTAGGCAATGTCTGCATGTAACACTGTTGCTTCATTAATATTTTATATACATATGTGTGTGCCTATAAATAAAAGCTTTATATGAATTCTGTCAACAACAAAGAGTATCTAAATCAGAGGCCATTTTTGTTTGTTTATTTCACTAGAAGGGCAGTACAAGTTGTTATCACCAAGGACTGATTAGCAAATTTTGGACAATAATGAACATAGTTAAATTTTAAGTAGAACTTCTTTCTGCTTGTTCAGATACTCAAAATTTTACAGTTTTGGCAGATAGGTTGCTTCACTGCCAGTTGGAACAGTATTTTTAATTTGCATTAATTTAGTAATTGTAACTCTTCCATAAGTATCTTTTTATTGACTAATTTGTAACATGTAATTGTTAGTCCTTAAAAAAAAAAAAAAAAAAAAAGATAAAATACTTTTATTTTAATTTCAGATAATTTCCATAAAATGTTTTTCTTGTTAACAGTATTTGCTGGCTCTGTGTCTTGTTGCGTGATCTGATTTAGCTATAAATCAAACAGTTCAACGGCTGTGTGCTTTCCTTCTTCAAATATTTAGGTTGAAGAAATATTTAAGTTTATTAAATAGCTTTTCTGGTGAAGGGCATTTGCTTCCAGACAGTAAGTTGCACAGATAACTTAATGAGAAATCAAGAGTTCTAATAAATTCTATACAAAGATTAAGGGTAATCCAGATGAGCTTTTTAATGGCTTATGTCTGAGTTGCTAACAGTCCAAAGTGGTACAGACCTTGTTTTCATTATAGGATCTGTTTGAACTGCAACTGAGTATGTTTCAAAATACGTTTTAAAATAAAAATAAAAAATAATAAAAAAAAATTTTAGTAATGGTTTGTTTGTTTTTTTTTCCAACTTAGATTGGCTTAAGAAAAGTCGCATCTCTGTGAACCACTCCTCTATCATACATGGTCAAAAAATTCTCTGTGTTACTACATTATTACAGCCTTGCTGAATGCAAGAAGCCTTTGAGTGGGTTCCTGCAGAACGTGGTGGTTCCAGTACATTTCAAATTGATGGCAGAGCAAATTTGCACACAGAAAAGAACCAGTGCACATAAACCCAGAAAAGTCAAGTAACAATGTTATATTAAAATTTTATCTTTCTCTGGTGACAAAGAAGACATGAAAAAATTGTTAATTTGATTTAACTGATCATATGATTTCAAAATCATTACTGGTTGTTTGTTACCGGTATTGTTAACAATATTTTGTGTTTATTTTTCCTGATAGATTTTTATTTCATAGAATTACAGAACAGCCCAGGTTGGAAGCAACCTCAAAAAGTCATCTTGTCCAGCCTTTTGTGGGAAGGGAAGCCTAGACGAAATAATCTAGCACCCTGTTCAGTTACATCTCACATTCTTCCAGTGATGGGAGCTCTGACACATCCCTGGGGAGGTTTTTACAGTGATTGATTACTCTCATTGTAGAAAGCACATATATTGAGGTGAGACCTCTGCCTCTGCAACTGTGTAGATGTTGCCTCTTGTCTTCCCAGTGACTGGTTGTGAGGAAGGAGCTGCTGACCTCTTTGCAGCCACCCTTTAAGTACTGGAACACTTGTTAAGTATTGGAGAATACGTATATGTGAGTATGAAATAGTACTTTTAATATTTTTGCCTGTGTTGGTTTGGAGAATTTCCACGTAAGTATCTGGAACACTGCAAAATATATACATATAAAAATACTAAAATTTCCAAACAAAAAAGTGAGTTAAGACATTTTTGCTGTTTCTAATTATGTAATATCCCCATCCTGCAAACTAAGCTTCACTGTTTGTTGAGCAGTCTAGCATTTTCATAGCTGCAGTTACTGGAATTGATGATACAGATATATTTGTATTGTCAACCTATAAACCAAATGTCTTTATAACTTGTAGCAGTTACAGGCTTCTGATGGCTAAAACGTCACATCCAGCACAGATCATGAGTTAAATGTACAGAGGAATTAGAGGCAATGAAGTGTCAATGGACCATTGATATCCACCTGAAGAGTATTTAAGAAAAAATAAAATATTTGTGCTATTTTTTCATAATTCACATTTCCCTAATATGAAAACATTTTTTGCTCTCTATTGTTTGCTTAGAATAAGAGCGTTACCACTGCTGGGATTATAGCACCATTCTTGTTGCAGATAACTCACTTAAAATGCACATGGATTGATTAAACTACTGAAGTGCCCTGAGCGCTGACTTCCAACTGTGCGTGTTCTGATTGCTGCTTGCAGTGTACATTGGGAAGTTCACTCAGATGTTTGGTATTGCGCTGCTCAATAGTAATTGTGTAATGAAAATGGTAATGGAGAAAAATGTGCTTAATGTTCTCAGGTGTTGAATGGGCTTTTGAAGAAAAGGGAAAAACCTGGCATTACTGCATGGTTAATAGTGTGTACTTTCTGAATAAACACTAGCTATATAACTAATAATACAAACTACACAGTGTATTGAATCCTGTTTTCATGGCTAATTTTCCCCTCAGTTTTGCCTACTAAAGGTAATTTTTTAGAAGACCTTGTAAGATTTTTGTATTTTTATATATTTTGTATATTTTTTTAACGGAACGATCTTCTTTGCACTCTTATTTGCTTAATAAAGGATTACCAACATGACAGCAGTTTCTAAAGGATAAGCATTAGTTATTTTTAAAATTAATTATCACAGTAAAATTGGAAATGGCAGAAGGAATCCCGTTAAAGATTATCAGATTTTCCCAGTAAGTGCAAATTACGTGGTTGGTATTTAAGTTGGATGGATGACTGTTAATAAATGATACTAGATCACATTCTTACAGAGGAAAAAGATGTGTTAATGAGGCCAATGTGTTAGTTGTTGAAGCTACTAAATCTGCTGCTGACTGGGCACTACCTCTTAGATGTAATGAATACTTTGCGTTAAACAGCTCTGCATTATTTATTCAAATCTTTCAACCAGAAAGCTAGATCGCTTTCTTTGCTGATGGGAGAAAAGTGACTGTAATCCATGAGGTACATGCTGGTAGATGTAAACTCAAGAAATTATTAGTCCTTAAATATAAGAAGAATTGAATTCA
>JAVHNF010004133.1:0-14225 GCA_034783455.1 Micropsitta finschii | reverse complement strand
TAGCTGTACAGGAGGTGAAAATAAATCAATACAACCCTATGTCAGTGAAGATGGGATATTGTGTACAAAAACTGGCAAAATATTTTTTTTGGGCTGTCCTTGGTGCCAGATGAGAAATGGAAAATTTTATGGCAAAACAAATGACAACATTTAGAGTCAGTTTATTATAGGACAGACAGTAAACTCATTCATCGAAAGCTTACAGTAAATAGACATTAATCACTTTCTGGAACATGTTGCTAAGTTGTCATTTTCTTTCAGAGGCTTCTTATTTTTCATGGTGAGCATGCTTCTTCAAAGCTTCGATTTTAAGTAGAGCTTTGCTCTCTTGTTGTAACACTTGAAAATAATCAAGCAAGTGGAAAAATCCCAAACAATTTAATGAAATACAAAGATTAGATCTGTGGCATGGTGGGGTTTGTTGTTTTATTTGTGTGTTGTTCTGTGAGGTTTTTGTGTTCGTTTTAGTTTTGTGGGGTGGGTTGGTTTTTTTTTCCCTGATTCCTTCACTATAGATAAAACTGGTATTTTAGTCACATAAACTAATAAAGAAGTTAATTCATAATGCGTGTACTTCAAAATAAAAATAGTATAAGCTCTTTGTATTTTATGTATAAATCTTCTGTGAAATAATGTCTAGGGGTAAAAATGTTGAGGGCATCTGAAGCAAGCGCAGTATTGTGCCCTTTTTTCCAATGTAGGAGTTAAAGAGCAACTTCAATGACATGCTAAATCACAGATAGTTTATTATATTTCCAACCATCTGGTTTGCTCAGTGTGGATTGGAAAAGATGAAAGAGACATTCTCTGGATTTTTGCTTTTCCTTCTCTATGCTTGCGTTTGGAAAGATGCTGCCATTTAGTATTATTTAGAGCCTCATGAAACATTCCAGTGATACTCAAAAAACATTGGAGAAGGTGAAAGCAGTAGGTGTTGCAGGCTAGAAAACAGAAGCTGAGACACAGGTTCCCTCTCACATTTGTAAAATTGTTAACATTGTGCAATAAAACTTTTCAGATACTAAAATACAGTGTATGCTTGTGAATCTTCCATCTGATAACATTAGCAAACATAAACTGAATGTTGCACTGTGGGGCCATAAATCTAAGTCCATTGTGGTAAATTATCCTGCATGAGGGGGTAACGTGGGAATTACATAGCATCAGACCAGTGTTTTGAATGCAAACTTATGAAAATTGTGACCAATCCCCATTAGTTGCTAAAAGTACTGTTTCTGTTAAAAGATGTTGAATTTACTGGCAATATTTTGACAATGTATAGCTGGTTTTGCTAGATAGAATTGTGAGTCTCTGCAGAAGGTATAGTGTCAGAAAACTGAAAAAAACCTGAAACTTTGTAAAACAGGAGATAAAGCATTAACCACCATGCTGACATAAATGGTCAAACCCTTAATTTACCCACAGTTAGCTTTACTTAGAACATTGAAATAAATGTGCTTTATATTGTAATGAGAATTTATGTAAATTTGTTCCAGACTTGCTAATTAAGTACCACTTGAAATTAATGATTGTTTTATGCTGAAGGCATATTTGTTTTTTTCTTTTTGTTGTGGCAGGGGATAGTCCAATATGAATATTTATTAAAACTTTTCAAGTTACTTAACATGTTACATGGTGCTTCTTTATTAAATGTCTTTTAGCAATTTTTTTCTTAGCAGTTTTAGAGCAGGGCTGCAAGTTAAGATAAAATTCTTGTTATAGTACTAAGAATGAGCAAAAACTTAAAATCATGGGTCCCTGAGAAAACAGTGTGGGGATTTGGTATGTTGTTGGTTTTGTTTTTTTGTTTGGAGTAGATTTTATGTTGGGTTTTATTTGTTTGTTTGCTTTTGTTTTGGGTTGTTTTTTTTTTCCTCAGAAGCCTTTGATGTCAGACCATGGGGCTTGAAAACGTCTATCTACATAACGTGTCATTTATTCACATTTTTGATTTAGCAGTGTTTAACCTCTCAATTTAGAATCATTTTTTTTACAAGAGACATTTAAAGATGTCTGCGTTGCTCATGGGGATTATGAGTGTATATTCTTCAGATGTACTCTGTTTTTGCATGAAAACACTCAGAAATTGCTTCTGATTTTTCCATAGCAGTTATCTAAGGAGTAAAGTGACCAATGATAAAACATTCATGTTCAGTATATGGCCACCTTAAATTTAACAAAACAGACAATTTAGGCAAGTTCTAGATTTGTTAGTGGAAGGTAATGTAAGTTTGTTTTTTTTTTTCAAGACTGCTGTGTCCTTCCTGTGGCTAAAGGGCACTGAAGGTGAGGAGCATTTACTATTCAATGTAAATTGTGTGAATTAACAGACTTAAGCATTGGCATACCCCAGAGATGCAGGTATCTTGGGGAGGTTGGACTGGGCCAACCCACTTGACATGGTACATCATGTTCTAGGTTTTATGATACTAATTCAAAGTGGTGTATGTGTTCTCTTAGCATCATTCCAGTTAGGGGACTCAGTACTGCCTGCTCGAAGACAGGCCTCTGCATTGCAGGATGCCAAAATGGAAGCTGGTTGCTGTTGTAGGGCCTTTGAGAAGGCTTTTGATATAGTCTAGCACAGATAATGTTGTCTCTAAACTCAAAATGTTAGTGTTAATTGAAGCACATTACTCATGCGTTTCAGATCAGATTAATCTGTTGGATATTTTTTTGAGTCGTGTGATAAGGTCACAGTACGTGTTTTTCTCATTTGAATTTTTCAGCATTAGCAAAAGAAAAGCTTCCATGACTTGCAAGCTAAGAATATGAATCCTATTTCAGTATTAATTTTTTTAATAAATCTTAGTAAAGATTTTGTTTGCCAGAGTACTGCCTGGCTGATCTCTTTCTGCTCATTCTGGTCTTCTTGTACTTTTACATAAAATCTTCATAAGCTATGTTTTCTGGTGATGGAAATACATATATGAAATACATATTGTGTTTGATAGAAACAATATGGGTCTTGGAAAGTAAGTGGATAAAGTTTGGAATATATGGTGAATATTTACACTTCGCGTTGTTAAGGTTTTGTTTTTTTTTTGTTTTTTTTCATTTAAAGAGAAAAAGGGTGAATATCTATTTAGTCACAGATAACAACATAACTATCCAGCAAACGGGTACACACATTAGTTATGTAGCCTTCTGTATTACTGCAGCTGTCTCTAAAGCCAATTACAAAAATATATTTTCAGGCAGTATTTTAGTACTAATGTCAATCAGGTCAGTACTGAAACCATTTTGTGTTTATTAGGATCTTCAAAGCTCCTAAATATACTGTTTTCCTGTCAGCATAGTGGTTCCAACCATGGTTGGAATGGGTGATTAATAAAGAGAGTTTGTAGATACTTTTTTTTTTTTTTTTTTTAAACATGGAAAAATGTTTCTATATAGCTTGCACTTGTCCTCATTGAGATAGCAGATGTAATTCCTTCTTCCCATTAGTGCACATTTCAGGTGAAGTAACGAGTTAACATTTTTTGAGTGATGGTTTACCAGAGGAAAATATTAGTCCTGTGATACTGTAGTTTCTTGAATTCATCCCTCACTTCATGCTCACAAATACTAAAACTTGGTTTATTTTTATTGTGTGTATGCAAACATATATACAGATGTGTGTATATATATATGTGTACATTTAACTACACCTTTACCTTTTTTCAGCCACAAGAGAGGGCTGAAGTGAGTGATGATAAAACTTAGCTGCAGATACTCTGCTGGGAATGTTTGCTGTTGAATAAAGCCAAGAGTGACTGTGTGGTACACCCGCTGGGTATTTAGCTCAGCGAGGCAAAATCATATACTCGGCTGAAGTTCTGATTAAATAATTTTTGCTTTTCCTAAAATTCCTTGTCTCTGCTGATATTTAAATGATTTGCTATAGTGTCAGCAGACTCCGTTCTACAATGGCATACATTGATCGTGTTATCAGCTGTTCCCTTGTTGCTGTGGTAACCCAGTTCTGAGGAGCAGGGGACAAGAACAGAAAGGACTTTGCGTAACAGTGGTTTCCAGTTTCCTGTTGATGCTGTCTATTTACAAATACCAGTGCAAAATGAATACTCCTTAAACTGCACCACTTGTGTCTTGCAGATCATACTAGTTTAAGTGATAAATGCAAACTTTCACTTTGTAGGAATTCAGATTCTGGGTTTTGTTTTTTCTTAAACTTAAATGCAACACTACTTTGCCTTTTGCTTGCTTAAAGACTGAAGTTCCCACGGGGAGGAATTTCTGACAAGTGATTAGTATTGTGTTGTACATTTAGCAGGCAAATACACCATTCAGTCAGAAGGCAATCAAAAGATGTGTGATGTTACTACAACCTCTTTAACTTGAAGTGTTTAAAAACCAAAGTATTAACTTAATTTCCAAAAAGAAACATAACAAAACCAGAAATTGATGACCTCTTATTGTTGCTTCTCAAATTGTGGCAAAATGCTGTTTGTTTCTATGGATTGGTATTGCTAAACACTAAAGTTCATTGTAGTGTAAGTGCAGGATGTACTAGTGCTAGTTTAACCTCTTTCTAAAAGCTTAGCTTGACTGGTTTTGAAGATAATGACTAAGAAAATGTTAATACAGAAAGCTGTCTTGTCAGAGAGTGATCTAGTGTTTGTTTTTTAAAATGTGTGCATTTTTGAAGTGTAAGGTTAAGGCCTGATTCTGAAAATACCTATGGCCCAATGTGGTGATGCAGCTCTGTCAACCAGCAGTCCCAGTGAAATTGCTTTCTATTACTTAATCTTAGATTAAAGTTGGTAAGAAAGGAGGGAGTTGTCAGAAGATCTGCTGGAAATGCAAGATATGTGGTTATGAAAATAATGTCATAGGAATAAATTATTTAAAGCCTAAGAAATAAAAATTTATTAAAATTGTTGAATTATACATAAATTGAAAACAAAATTGTATAAGCAGATTAAATCATTCTCATATGAAGAATGAAGAACAGGGAAAGCATTAATCAGAGTCTATTGCCTATGGGTGTGGGAAATTGCAATATCCAGCCCACTGAAAAAGCTGTAAGACTCTCAAAGTAAAAGAGTATAAAACTTAAAGCTGGAGATAACGACAACTTGAATGATATTTGAAATGCCACAGAAGGTGTATATCCTAGTGGTAGCAATGAAGCTTTATTGGAAAGAAGTACTTAAGTCTTTTGAAGGTAGACTCTGTTGTAGGGATGGCTGAAGGCTTTCCAAGATGTGAGGAAATTGTTTCATTAAAAAATTCAAAAACAAGACAGAAAACATTTGAAACTGTAGTCTTTGATTTCTGTGGTAGGAAGAGGTACCATTTTTTTGTGTTAACTGGTATGTTTGGAAAAATCATACCAGCCCTTCATCAGGGCTAAAACAAAAGTAATGTTTGTGCAGCTAAGTACAGCTGAGAACAGTTGTTCTGAACTTCCCTTAGTTGTTTTGTGTTATAGTTTCAATGAGAAGGAGGTTGGAACTTGTGAACAGAGAGAAATACTAGCAAAGGTAGTGGTGATATTTTTTTTAGTCTCTGTAAGGAAGAGAAAAAGACAAGGAGTTATTGAGTTACTGCTTGTGCAGCACTGAGGATTTTTGAATTCCTACGTCATCATGGCTGCAGCAGTACTGTATTTGTTTTTCGCTTCTTTTTGGCTCATTTGCCCGCACTGATAGAACAGTGTAATTCCAGTGTATGTGTGAGACAGCACGTCAGAAATAAAACTGTGTAGGAAAAACTCATACCATTAACAGAAGTAGCTTGTTTATAAAAATGTATATACTAAATTTTGATAATGATACAGATATTAGAACAGGGAGTCATTATAGTAATACAGATAGGCCTGTATTACTATATGCAAAAAACTCTTGTGTCAATAAGAAAAAAGTATACAGGCTAATGAAAATATAATTAATGAGTTTGGTTTCATATTTCCGGTAATCTTTATGAGCTTCCTCGAGGAAAACTTGGATTATTTGAATTATTTATCATATGTAGTAAAGAATTTGCACATTAGTTAAAATTAATGCTTTCTACACTATCTCCTTACCACAAGATAGTATAAAACTGAAAATTTATCTGTGTGAGATTTCAGTAGATTTCAGCTTTAATATTGACTTGGGTCAAAAGATTTTGCACTGCTTTAGCAGCTTATTCATTATGCCAACTTCTAAGAGGATAAAACTGATTAACAGATTAGAAATAACTTAGTATTTTGGTAAGATTAGTAGCAACATGAGTGTTTGTTTTTTTTTCCTTTACATTCAAATGGGATTCTAGGACTAAAAAGGATCTCTTGTGTTATTGTCTGCTGCTGCAGTCGTATCATTTAACTGGTGTCATGAAATTGTCAAACTTGACTTTTAAGAAGATTTGGCTTTTTGCCTCTTGGGCTTTAGTTGGAAAAGCTATCCAAAAGGTAAATTTCTTTGAAGTGAAGAAATCCTCTATAAATATGCAGCCTGACTTTCTTCCTAGTCACCTGATACTCACTTTTGTTAGACTGTATCTTGGTTTTCCTTGATCTTTTCCTTCTGTTCCAGATCTTGATAGTGTAAGCAACTATTATTTTCTCTTTCAGGTTAATTGAGACAGATTAACCAAACAAAACTTGCTCTCATCCCACAAGATACACTACACATTTCCTCTATCATAGTAACTGTGGATATAAATGTGAAGTACATGCCCTTTTTCACTCAGGCCTCGTAAAGAACCCTGGTTGGAAGACCAAGTCTGAAATGTTCTTTTCTGCTTTCCTTTAGGGGTAGGAAAGATTGAAGTAGTTGTTGGGTGTGAGATCTAGATCCTCCATCATTGTAATTCTGTAATCAATGTTCAGGGATTTTGTGCCCTGTTCTGCTCTCACGCTTACTCACTGGCATTGGCCCAGTTTACTGTTCTTGTTATTTAAATTCACCCGCAATATTACCTCCATATTCTTCTCCCTCTAATCATAGTTATGGAGGCTAAACAGAATCAGTTAGTAAAAATAATCTGTCTAGCAAGTTTGCTATATTTTTTATTAGGGAAAGGAAAGCCCTCTGACATGGTCTACTCAAGCCACTATAGAGGTGCACTGTATGCTAGTGTAAAGACAAGCTCATCTTTTTCAGTAAAGAATTATCCATTGTTAGAAGATAGAGACTTAAAATGTTCTTATTTAATTTCAGTAATCACTCTTCTATATGTATTTTTATTTATTTCCAAATCTCAGGGGAAGGAATTCGTGTTCAAATGATGCTGGTGGATGGTTACTTTGCTATTGTGGTTGGCAGGCGTGGGACTCTGTGGTTTAGTGGCTTCATATACCTTTGTGCAGGCACAAGCTTTGGGGGAGGGAGAAGCAGGGTAGGGAGAGGTGCATTTGTTTCATTTGTTTCCTGATGATCATGGTTTTATTCAAAATACAGTTGATAAAGTTTTTTTCACTAATTGGCTTCTTGCTATTTTGAAATATTCTTAAAAACCCTGTTTCAAAGATGACTGCTGCATTTGAAATACAGGATTGGATGTCTCTCTGAAATGCCATTCTGTTTAGAAAGAACACCTACCATTTAAGTAAAATTATAGTGCTCTGAAAGCAAAAAAAAAGTCTTTTGTCACTCCTGTATATTTATGCATATTTCATTTAAGAAGAAGGATTTTTTTTTTTTTTTTTTACCAGTTTGGCAGAAGTAATCATTGGCAGAATGTTGGGTGGCTTTTTTTTTTTTTTTTTTTTTTTTTTTTAAATACCAGTGTGAAGACTTCTTTCTGTTTCAAAGTGCCTTTAAACAGCATAGGGGTTTTTTGTTTGTTGGGTTTTTTTCTGGTTTTTTGTTTGTTTGTTTTTTTGTTTTGGTTTGGTTTTTTTTCTTTCAGCTTTTTAATAAATACAACCAGTTTCATCCAGGATCAGATGATTCTGTTGTTTCGATTGTTTGGGCTTTTGGGTGAAATCAAGTGCTTTTCTCTCAAAGTCAGCTGCACTTCGGTGGAAAAGGAGGAGGAAGCTGATGAGATGTAGGGAAGTTGGCATGGACTCTTTAGTTCGTATACCCAATAGGCAGACCAAGCTGCTGATGATTTGTCCTTACCAGACTTATTTTATTTCCCTGAGACAGCGGCTCCAGGGTGGTCATTTTCCTCCGCTTCTGTGGTTGTAAAAACTTCAAACTAAAAGAGAAACTGGCCTGTATTTAAGAAAAGATATTTAAGAAAATATAGGCAAGATTGCAAGTTGGAATGATTTTGAGTGATCTTTAGGAACGACAGATGTTTTATCATTGTACTAAAGACCAGTAAACATTGTGTCTTCTTCCCTTTACCAGAAAGTAAACAGTTGCAAAGATTTCTAGACTACTCCTTATTTAATTATCTTTTAGTAGAGAGCCTACCTTGCATATCTGTTTATTGTGCTCTGTTATTGAAAATAATCGATTATTATGGTTTTCTCCTTAATGTAACTTTTATCAGGTGGTGAATGTTTTTGGCTTTATGAAGAAGATTTTCTGCACAGACTTCTGTAGAAGAACAAAGCTTCTTACTACAGCAGAGCCTGTGCTTGTGGGCTGAGATGGTCTGAGATGGTCTGCAGTCTCTAATCAGAAAAGTCCAAAGAGGGACCAGTGGGAATGAAGGAGGGAATGGTCATTTTACTGAATTTTTGAATTTATTTGTGAATAAGAAAATCCTTTCTACTCTGTGCATAGGTGACAATGATAGAAATGGTGCTGCTGAATCACTTGATAAGGAAATTATAATTGATAGTATGGAACAGAACTTATGCTTGCATGCATCCTCTTCATGGAAAGTTATATATTTGATTATTTTGACTTGATTTTTTTCTTTTTTTTAGCTTTCTTATTATATTGCTGTTTTTAGTGCGGTACAGGTTACAGATGGTCAGCACAGCAGTAAGAAATCAGAGTGAATAAGGAGAATCCAGCTTCTTAAAGTCAGTTTTAATGTAGTATGCATAAGAGCAATTACCAAATGCTTTTTAAAATCACGGCCTCAGTCGTTTTACCCTGTTGAAAATTCCAGAAAGTCAGATTGGTCTGTCAATGCGTCATATCCAGTTTCAAGTGCTTATTTACCTTGTGGGGGATAGCAATTAATCAACGTATGCTTCTAGTGGTACATTGCATAAAGTGACTCAAAGGTGACATCACCCATGAAACGTTCTTTGGTAATTGCTTTAGGGTTATGAAACATCATTTGTTATTATTGAAGCCATACATGTTGACAGTTTGAGATAGCATGCTGGATCACTGTACTCAGATCGGTGCTTATTTGAAATGTTTATAGCTTTGTTCTCACATAGCTGTGCACTGACTGGTTTTAAAGGCAAGAAATAATTGAGGTGAAATTACCTGCTGATAATACATAATTAGTTGAGTAGAAGTATTCATTGCTGTGAGGAAAAAAGAGAAGCTGTTCAGGAAGCATAAATGTGTTCATCTGTAAAGTGCTTTCATAAACATTGCAAGGAAAAAAAGCTCTGAATTTTCTCTTTGCAGTTATAAGGGATCTGATACAATGGAAGAACTGTGCTTGTCATAATCTTAATAATGCATCCATCCAATATTTCATGTTTTGGTGGTGCATAGTAAGAACAGTGCCACTTATAGAGAATCAAATCAGTTGAACATATAATGGGAAAATACTTAGATTTATGTTTTTAAATTCTCATTAAATGTTTTTATGATCACAGTGATCCCATCAGTATTTAAGGAGTGGGTAAAATACTGGGAGCTGGGTGACATGGGTGCCGTGCCAAGCAAGTGGCAATAGATGTGTATGGCGCACCTTGAAGGTTCAGTATTTAGCATGGGAATTACTGGGTAGAGGTCAAATATCAAAGAAGTAGAGCAGAAGCACCCATCTGTGGCTGGTCTGGCTTGGTTTGGATTCTGGCAAATTGTCTGAATCCTGAACTGGTTTGGTGTACTCACATGAGGCCATTGCTCATGCTGGGCCCTGAGAATTCATGACTTGCTGCCACTCAAGAAAAATGCATGTGGTCAGAGCGAAGTGGATGAACCACCACTATTTTTGAATGAAAAAATGGAGTAACTCTAGTTATCAAATTGCTTGTGCCTTTCTTTTGCTGTGTAAGGAAAGGTGGGGGTGGGTAAGAGGATTTGAAAGTTCCACCAACAAAACTCAACTCTTTTTTTTTTTTTTTTTTTTCTGGAAAAAGAGTGACTGTCTTCGCTATGAGCAGAGAATTCAAACAGCTTAACTGAGTTACTGGATTTTAAAGTGGTGATGAGTGAGGCTGCTTGTGGTGTTCCTTCTGTTTTCCTTACATCAGAAGTTAGTCTTCTGACATTTTCACTCCACATTCGTAGGGTTATCCAGCTTACCTGACCTACAGATTTCTGCCCCCCTTTCGAATTGACCGTTACTGTCCATCTGTCTGCTTCTCATCTATTGCAAAAGACTAAGAAGGCCCATCAAAACTTAATTATGTATATTCCTCTGTAATATCTAAGATCTTGTTCGCTCAGCTGCTGGTAATACAATCTCCTGCTCCCTGCAGACTTCTAGTTGCTAGGAACTTCATGTATTAAGTGTCTGGCTCTTCACCCCTGGCTGGCTGAGTGCCAAATGCCTGAGACTTCAGGCAAATGAGATTATTTTACAATGACTCGTTTGTTATTAGAACTTAGAAGGGTTTCTTTACATGTTATATGAAAGTCTGAAAAGTTTTCTTAGTTTGTGACATCTGCTTTTCCCCTGGCAAGAACAGAATTTTGACTATGTTTGCAGTGCTCTTCGAAATACTGTGGTTTGTGCCAAAGGCTTCAATTTCTCTATAAAAGGCAGGAAGCCTTAATTCCCTTGCTGTAAGCAATATGTTTTTAATATATTATTCTGTATGAAATTATGCTGTGAACCAGTAGCTTCAAAGAGCTGATTCACCTTTTTGTTCTTGGTGTAAATCTTTTTTCTGCAGCATTTGTAAGTTAACCATTTTGACTTTAAGAAAAAAGAAATTCATAATATCATATCTTCATTTTATGGCTTTATTTAAGCCATTGTTAAGAAGACGACTCCTAAAAAGTGTTTTCTTAAAATTCGAGCATTAACTGTGGAGCACAGTTCTGCATCTGAAAAGTGTAGCACTGCACAGTGAATAAAAAGTATATTAAAAAAGACTTTTTAAAAAAATACATGGAGCGATGCTGATTTTGCATGAAGGCAGGAGCAAACACTTGCCATGAAATATTCAGAGACATGGTTAAGTCAGTTTGTATTCACAAAAGCTTTTGGGGTTTTTGTTTTGTGTTGGGGTTTTTGTTTGATTTTTTTTTTTTGTTTGCACAAGGAGGGCTTCAATCCCATCAAAACCATTAGCAGACTTATTTAAAGCCTAATATCAGAGGGCCTGAGCCATGAGAAAAGTTCCAGTCAGTTGCTGACCCTGAGAACGGTATTATCAAATATTGATCCCGTTGTATGAGAAGAGCTGAGATTTAGTGAGTGTAAAATTCTGTACTGGAAACATTAATCAGGTAAGTATTGTAAAATGAGAGTGAGAAGTTTGAGAGAGGCAAACCCATGCAGGAATTCAGGGTTGACAGGGTGTTAATTTCATCTGTTACAGTTATGATTTCTAGTATGCACATCCCAGACATACTGAACTCTAAGGCAACTTTTGATGCTTAAAGATATTCTTGAGGCAGATAGATCGGACTGAAATGAAAATGTCAAATAATCCCTTAGTTCTGTTTGGATGGGGGTGGACATGTATTCACCCACACTGCAGCTATGTAATGAACAGAGGAGCACTACACAACATTTCAGGATAAAAAATGGAGACGTATTTCTCCAGTTGAGCTTACAAGGGGAATTTCAGCTAATCAGAAAGTCACAGGAATGTGACTTACATAAATGCACATTAAACTGTGGGAATGTGCCTTATGGAGTTAATTTTTCTTACTCTGAACTGAAAGTAATTTTTTGTTTCCTTTTTTTGTCTTCCAGAAGAGTTGTAGATAGAGGGGTAGAAAAAACCAAAAGGCTTTCCTCCTGTTTCATCAGGATCAGCTTTATCTGCACTCTTCTTCTCTAACCTGTTTCGAAAACCTCTAGTGTCAGAGATGCCACAGCCTCCTCAAAAAGTCTTTGCCAGTTTTTAAACTATCTTTAATTCTCAGTATTTAACTTAAGCCCCCTATATATTAACCTTTTACTGCCTGACTACCAGAACTAAAGACTGCCAAAGCCTCTTTCAACCCATCTTCTTTCCTCTAATTGTTGCTTAGCTCGTTATATCAAGCCTTTTATATTACATTTTACAGAACTCTGGTTTTTTTTGTTGCTGTCCTTGGACTATTTCTGGGTACCCAGAACCAGACAGTGTGTTAATTAGAGGTCTTGTCAATGCCAAAATGACATTACCCTGCCACTGTATTGTATACACTGGTGTATTTAATACCTGTCCTGAGACTTGAGGTGGGGAGAGGGGAGAAGAAAAGAAAAAGGTATTCTGAGAAGAGTGCCAAGAGAGCTGTTAGCTTTCTTCAGTTATCCTGATTGTAAGCATTGCTGAATATGATGTAGTAATTTATTCTAATATTCTTTTATATAAGAAAGGCCGCAGGAGTTGTCTGAATTAATTCCTTTTCAAATAATGCTTCTTTAAGAAACAAAAGTCCAGTTATATGAAAATAGCGCTATCATATTTGTTTTTCAGTAAGCATTTGTTTTAGCTACATAAAATAGTAATAATAAAAAAAAATTTGGACCAGCAAATAATTGTTGTGTTGTCTAATTTTACATAGCCTCAGCTGTCAGAGATTGGAGCTTTCTGTTTCTTTGTTGACAAGGCAGATGAATCAATAGATAATCAAATTTTAATCAGATTTGACTTTCTCATGCTGATGCTTATCAAAAATGATCAAATCACATCCTGACCTTTCCTTAGAAATTAAACAGTTTAATCCCCTGCTGCCATGTACAAGAGAGCGTGTCTTTCAATTCTTTAATTATTCTATCATTCTTTCTTGAATCCTTTCTTCAGTGTCCTTGCATTTTGAATTTTAAATGCTAGGTATGACTAGACTTCCAGTTGCAGTCACATCAGTGCCAAAAGCAGAGGTAATAAATCCATATGCTTCTTTGATATTCCCCAGACTAGCAAAACCAATTCACTAAGAGTGCATGTTCATCTAATTACCCACTATATTGGTTAAATTTATCTTGGCTTTTCAGAATAGAGTCCCTGTTACATCACAGGGAATGAGTTACATCACAGGGAGGAGAGAGCATGAAGTGGTTGATAGGTATTTATGGATGGTAGAATTGTTATAGTTCTTTTAATTCCTGTAAAGTATTAGCAAAACGTTTCATGGGCCTTAAGTATGCTGACAGTGATGTTTCTGCATACCTTCTGTCTTTCCTTAATGGTTTTCTACAACTATTAGGTTTCTATTTATATCTGTTACAGTCAACTTTCTGCAACTTTCTGTTGTAAACATTATATTTGTTTATGTTTGAGACATACACTTTAAAGCTTCTTTTGCAACCTGTCAATTCTGTTTAGTGCATTTTATTTTTTCAAAATTAATTTAAAAATTTAATTAATGTTAAGGTTTATTCACATGCTTCTCTTCAAATGATACTCTCAGTTCCGTGAGACTATTCTTTGATTCGCAGAAGACTTAAGCATATGTTTAATCTTTATGTCTGAGTGTGCTGAGAGATATTCTTTCAGCGTATGCATGTTATTAAAGGATGTACTGGATGTAAATGGAAGCAGAGCAGCTACAAGCACTTCTGCTAAGAAACAGTATTGCTGACAAAATGTTTTGGAAAGGGAATCTTAGTTTAGGCCTTTGTTCTTGGGAGGATTTTTTAATTTTTAATCAGAAACTGTGCAGTTTCTGTTGAGTGTTCATTACAGAGGCAGAAATTTTTGTGACCTCTGTGATCCCATGCATCTTTCTGTGGTTTCTTTTTCTGTAGTGAGCTTGGCCTGGCCTAATGTTTAGGACTTTATTGTAAAATACAGTTTTGAAACTCCCAGTACAGTTTTGAAACTTTCAGGTAGGAAGGCCTAGAAACCCAACTGCTTCTTCCTGAGTCACTTACTATCTAGAAGTTATATATCTCTCTAGTATTATTTTATAAAAGTGCTATTTTTCATCATTTTAAAAAAAAGAAAAATTAGTCATTCTGTTTTCCTATCCCTAAACAGGTGGTTGTCAAGGAAAATCCTTCTTGGTGTCATGGACAGTGAATCCCAGACCTGCCAT
>JAVHNF010004116.1:0-14477 GCA_034783455.1 Micropsitta finschii | reverse complement strand
CGGGAGGTGAGACGAGGAGGAGCGGCGGCAGCGGCGGCGGCGATGGGGCCGGCGGGATTAGGTAAGGGGGAGAGCGGAGCTATGGGGCGGACGGGGGGGGGGGTTGGCTCAGGGCTTGGCGCTGTCCTCAGCGGGCCCCCGCCGGTGTGGGGCTGCGACGCGGGGCTGGGGCAGGGCCGTGAGGGGCCGGTCCCTGCAGGTGGGGAGCGGGCGGCCGCCGTTATGTAAAACCGAAACGTGCCGCGGGAGCGGGGCGCTGACGAGAAACTTTCTGGTTTTGTCGCGTTTTCTTGTGTTTTACCCTCAAGGGAAAGCGCTGCCCGGGGAGCTGCGGGGTTCGGGGTGCGCGGGGAGAGCCCCGCACTGCGGGAACTCGAGGGGACACCGGTTTGGGGGGGGTGGGGTGTGCATCTCAAGGGCCGGTTTTTTGCCTCCTTCCTATTTTCAGTTTTGAGCTGTTTTCCGTATTGGCCCCACGTTCGCGTTGGAAGCCGGTGGGCTCGCTCACACACGAACGTGGGTCCCAGGCGCCGTTGGGCCGGGTGGGTTAACGAGGGGCCGGGCCCCGACCCGTGCCGGTGTGTGCTGGGTGGGGGGAGCCTGGGCCCGGCGGCGGTAGGAAGGACGGAGCTCGCTGCGCTGGCGCTGTGGCGTTCAGCGGCTGCTGTGTAAATGTTTACGGTGGGTAGCAGGGCCGGTGTCTGCAGGCAACAAGTGTATGTGTCCCTAAAGCCCGGCTGCAGTGCCGGGAATGATTGCCGATTCTTATGATTTCCTGTTCCCTCTTCTCCCTCGGCCCTCCCTCCTGCTCCCTTGCCCTGACAATGCACAAAGAGCAGGCTGCAGTGGGTGCAGGCAGCTGCCTGCCATGTGGGCTGCTGCCAAAGCCACTGAAGCAGCAAAACCTACAGGACTCTGGCCCTCCTGGGGCTGGTGCTGCCTGGGGCCAGGGGCTGTGTTGACCCAATCCCTCCTTCCATCGCTTTGAACTCTGTGGATGTCCCTGCTTGCGCAGCCTGCGGGAGCTTCTGCCTGCGCTGGAGGCTGGGTCTGCTCCCTGAACTTTGTGTTTTGGGTCAGCTCAAGAATTTGCCCGAGAGGACAGTGCAGATCTGTGCGATGGGGAGTTCCTAACGCCGCCCTTTCTGCTCACAGGCATTTATGGCTTGAACTCTGTCTGCGACCTCTCCCTCAGTATTTGTAAGAAGCAAAGGTTGGTGTTCTGAATGCCTGAAAACGTCAGGGTTTTGCTGAATATGGTCATTTTAATCTGGCTGTGGTGGATGTGATGTTGTTCTGCTGGTATTCTTTGGCTGCGTGGGGTGAGAGTTTTTCCATTTAGTGTAGGCTTTTTATCAGCAAGGTTAAGTTTTAGTTTGCCATGTGCTTTACAGATAAAGGTTTGGTAACACTGCCGATTCATAAAGGCAAGGAATGTGAGTTGGGACAACTGGGTGAGTATTTCCATCGCTTCTGAAAGTGGCGGCAAAACTCGGGGAGGGCTCCAGTGAAAGCTGTTTTTTTTCTTGGATGGCTTTAGTGAAGTTGTACTTAATTTCCTGAATTTCACTGCTGACTCGTTGGGTAACTCTGGGATATAGCTCATGTGCTTGGGTCTGCCAGCTCTGCACAGAGGCCGTGCCTTGGGTGGGGAATATGGTAAAGCAAGGCTCATACAGTGTTTGGAGGCTGAGTCCCAAGATGCCATGGGAGGGAAGTTCTGTGTGTGACGGTATTTTATAACTTCAGTTGGGTAAGTTTCAGTATGAGAGAAACTCTTGCAAAATGCATTTAGTTTATTGAAAACAAATGCACTCAAACCCCGGGTTGTTGTTGCCAAGAGGGAAAAAGTAGAAGCTATTTTTGGTGCGAGAGAGGAGATGGGGCATGCACGAGTCTGGGGCAGGAAAACACTGGTACTTTGTTCTTCTGGCTTCATGTGGGTGGTGGTTTCTGTTATTTAGCTGTGTGTTTCTGCCAAGTTGCAAAACATACCTGGTTCTGAAAACCTTGCGGAGGTCAGGACTGGCTCCGAGGAGCTGGTGCTGGGCCCGGATGGGAGCACCTCCCAGGCTGGCATCTCCAGCGCTGGAGAAGTGGGTGGATGCTTCTGGCTTCACATCCCTGAGCACCACGGGGGTGACTGGGGTGTTTTTTTTGTGACAGTATCTGGACTGAAACCATAAACTTGTTTCGTGCAAGCCACCGAGCAGCTGCTGCTTGGCAGTACCTTTCACTTGCTAATGGCTGTGGTTGGATTGGAACCAAGTCGCCTCGAGTGGAGGTTGTACCAGTCCCTGGAGCCATCCTGCACTAAATCCAAAGAGGGTTTGGTTCAGGCTGTGTTCATGTCTTGTAATTAGGAGCTGCCGTCTCGTAAAGGCAGTTTTGTTATGATTGGTGGTGAAGGCGTGCATGCAGCTGTGCTGATAGCTGCATGTGTCAAGAGAGCTACCAGTCTCATGTCCACCGCAGCTCTGGACTGCTCTAGCTGCAGTTGGGTCATAGAAGACATTTTCATCTTCCGTGGCATGGCTGTAAATTACTTGTCCCCTTGATGGCTCTTGCTTGATGGCTCTTCCTGCTGCTGGTTCTGGTTGTCAGTGGCCTCTGCTGAAATGCAGTTCTGTTTGCTATCAGGTCGTCCTGAGGGAAACCTGCGTGAAGCCAACCATAATTTACATGTTTGAGTTACTTCTTCTCAGCTCTTTGGGATCGAGGAAAGTTATGATCTCCCCAGTTTCTAGATGAGTAGGTAGGAAAGGAAGATTAAACTGGTAAATTTTCAGAAGTGGGTTTTGGGCAGCTAATTTGAGCAATTGCAAAGGGGTATGAGCTTGAGACGGCCTGTGTTTGGGGTGCAGTGCTGCCCATCCCTAACCCAGTGTCTCATTCGGACCAGATCACTAGGCAGGTCTGAAAACTGGGGTGAGGGAGGTTACATGAAGTTCAGTGTGCCGGAGCAAGTCTGTTGGAGAGCTGGTGAAGAGGAGTCTCTTTCCCTAGGAATGCTTTACCTGCTCAGTGTGAGGGCTTGTTACTTCCAATGGCAGAATACTGGTTCCCTCCAGAGTTTTGTGCCTGCCAGCGACCTTGAGTGGACAGTTAGNNNNATGGGCTAGATGCAGGGGTGCTTGGGGACGGAAATCCAGGGCAATGTGTTCTTAAAAGAGCTGTTATCTTTGTGCAGCTGCATTTGTGTGAGCTGTGGCTTCACTGAGAGATGTCAGTGGAGAGCAGGGTCAGCTCTAATGGAGCTAGAAATGAGGTACAGCAGCACCCAGTCGCCTCTGTGATTAGTGACTGAGGCACTTGCAGCTGCTTAAAGATTTGGCCATCATGAGGTCATGGATTCTCATCTAGGGTGCTGTGGCACAGGCTCTTGCATGGCTTTGAAGGGCCCTTGCTGACTATTGACATAGGAAAGTGGTAGAGGATTGCTGTTTATGGCTGGACTTGTGCTGGCACACAGGTGTCAGGGTCTTCAGTTTGCCCTTTAACATCTAAGGGATAGATCTTTGTATCGCAGTAGAAAATGGAAATGCATTTCACTTAATGAGCCTGGCTGGAGCAGAGATGCTTCCTAAAAAAGGACTGAAGAGGGGAGCCGGAGCTCCAAAACAAAGAGCATAAATATGCCCAAAAAAGCCTGGTCAGAGCGAGGGAGGGATTGGGTAGAAGAGGAGGATGACAGAAGAGCAGAAGGAACTGAGCGATTTGGCAGTTTTGGGAAGTGAACCCTGACCTGTGCACGAGGCAGCAACGGGACTCTTCTGGGAATTGAGAAATCTGGGTTTCATCCCCAGTCCTGCTGCCTACCCCACTTGTCACTTCCCTTCTAGAGGCCACCACTTCTCCCTTCCTGCCAACCTGCCTCTGGCAATGGGAGGCTTTCTGGGCTGTCCCTTATTAAAGGCAAGAAGGGCATGTTTTTGGTGAGCGGGCAGTGCTCACATGGTGCTACCCCTGCCAGCTTCGTGGTGGGAAGCTCGGAGAGATGGGACGTGGTTGTGGTTGGCCAGGCAGGAAGAGGCACTGATTGCTGCGGACTCTGCTGCTGACAGTGTGTGCCTGGCTGCTGGTCTGGATTAGGCTTGGAGAGGTCTGGAAAGGAGTTCTGCCTTCAGGGGAGAGGTGCTGGCATTGGAGAAAAAGCAGTAAAGATGGAGCTAGATGGCCTTGATTGCTACCACAGTGGCTGGAGGAGAGCTGGGGCACAGGGGGAGGGGGGGGGCAAGAGGGAGGGGAGCAAAAGCAATCGGCAGGGTTATGCGCCTGCTGAGTGGCATGGAGGATGTTGATAATGGTTAGTGCTCTCAAGCGCTTTATAGCTGCGGAGCGCTGAATAAACATTAACGAATGTGTAGGATAGCAGCTTTGTCTACTTACAGAGAAGGGAAGTTAACTCCAAATTAACTTTATGATCCGTGAAACTGAAGGTTATTTAAAAAAATAGTAACATAAATGGAAATGCTGAAGTTTTCCAGAGTCACTGCTTGTTGTTTAATGCCTCCCATTTTTTTCACTCCCAGTCTATGTTTTTGGCTCAGGAACAAATTACAGGCAGTATCAGCTTACGCTTGGATTTGAACCCACATCGCTCTTAGTCAGCTGAAGTATTTCCCCTTATCGCCGCTCCCATAATGTTTATTTTAGACTGGATAGCATCATGGCTTTTCTGCTCACAGTGGGAAGAAGCCACTCTTTGAGACAGCCCAGCACCTTGGAAAGAAATGATTTCAAGGCTGGTTTGGTTTTTGGACAAGGTACATCTTCGTTTTCCACTGGGAACTTTATGCAAGGCTGTATCCCAGAAAGGTTTGTGGCATTAAAAACCCAGGAGGCATCAGATGGATGAACTGTTGACAGATTTAAAATCATATGACAAACATAAAGCATTCAGACATGAGGCCAAGGCAGGAGGAAGGTTGCAGGGGGATGTGGAGGCAGAAAGGTCGAGTAGGTTGTTCTGGGTGGGAGGAGATGCGCAGGTGAGGGCAGAGTCCAGAGAGTTCGGCCTACAAGGGGAAGGGAAAGCTTTCAAGAGGAGGGATGTGGCAAGGAGAGTGTTCCCATCAAAGAGCAGGGAGCCCTCTGTGTCCTGGACTGCTGGTGGGAAGAGGAGCAGGAAGAGGGCCAAGTCCAGCCTCAACATCAGTGGTGAGGCCAAGAGGAGTGGGGCTGCTCCGGGAGGAGGCAACGTCATGGGGCCCAAATGGTTTCCTCCTGTGGGAAGTGGTCAGAAGGAGAGTGCCAGGGCCGGGGCCGCAGGGGACGGGTCGGGTATTGTCTCTGGGAGCTGCAGCCCCGGCTGTGGCTCTCCCGGTGGGTGGTGCGTGTGTCGAGGGAGGGAGAGCCGGCAGGATTTCCTCTCTGCGGCGCTGGCTCCCGGGTTAATAACTAACCAAGCAGTCTAGGTTTGTCCTTTCATTGTGGAAGAGAATTATTTACATAATACCACTCAGCGTAATCTTTATTTAGCATTGTTTCCCTGGCGTAACACTGGACAGAGTGGCAATGGCAGAAAGGCAGTTTTGGCCCAAATATGTGAGAAGTTAACCCTTAACCATCCGAGTGTGCTTCTCCCTGCCTGTGCGGGGAACTGGCTGTAAACTGAAGAAACACTCTGGTGCTGTGGGTATCTTTCACCCAGGTTTAAATCCTCTTCAGGCTGGTGCTTTGTGCTGGTACCTGAATGCTTCTCACCAGCTTCCTAAACAACACAGTTAAGGTTTGTCCTGTGCATGTTGGGGCAAGAGAGTGGTTTGTATTGTGCTCTTCTGCGTCTCTATGTTGGAGAAGGCAGAATGAAAGAAGTGTGTCAGCCCGTGGGTGGAGGATGACAGGATTTGGGAAGGTTCCTGGTGCGAATCATCCCATCGTCTGTGATCAGTCCTGGGGGACTCGTTGTCTCCCAGGAGGGCAGGTTTCATCCTCCTCGGGGTGTGTGTAATTGTAAGGTCTGGAGGCTTAGGTGGTTGTGTAAAGAGCTGGGGCCTGATTACGGTGGCACACTGTGGTGGAGAACTGAGCCCTGGGCTTGAGTTTCGATGGGATGTGGTGGGAGAGTTGAATCAGTGAGTAGGATGGCAAGGCAAAGCCAAGCTTCCTGAAAATCTGCCTGTACCTCCAGCTGTGCAGTGCTGGTGGAGGGTGTCTTTGTGCTGTGGGATGTGTGGGCCTGTAACAAGCTGTGGCAAACAATGGAAAGTTGGCTTTCTTCTGAAAATATTTTAAAACCTTGTAAAATCACTCCCAACAGCTCCGTTTTTATAGGACCAGGTCTCAGCTGCACGGCACTTGATGGCTTTGTAAATAGCTCAGTCTTTCGCCTCTGCAGACTTGATGAGCACGCAGCGCTGCAGGAGGACGGGTTCGCACATGGTTTATCGGTGGCAGCACCTGGCTCATAGAGCAGAAGCACTTTGCAGCTCTGCAGAAGTGTTTACTGCCGAGGCCTCATGATCTCTTTGGCCTAATGTTGCAAGGAGCAGGTTTAGCCAAGTCCTCAGTGATATATGCTGAGCCCTGGTGGTGCACGCACAGTCCAGGCTGGACGCTGGCATGCGATGGCCTCTCCTGTCAACCTCACCTATGGGCAGTGCATTTCCTGTGTCAGTTTTATGTTGGTGATGTGGAGGTTACCCCATCAAGCCTGAAACGTGCTGGGACAAAGGTAACTTGTTAGCACCCTCTTTGAACCAATTACACCTGGCAAGGTGAGTTTGCATTGGATCAGTGTTGAGATGTGTGACTGCAGCATTCCTGATCCACTGCTTGAAGCCCTAAAGGTTTGTCTACTGACTCGTCAAGCCCTTGCTGTTAGTGTCATGCGATTCACGATATGTGCTATGTAAATCCTGGGTGTGTAACAGTGGTGGTGGTTGCTATCAGAGCTGTGAACTCCAGGAAGTTTTTCCAGTCGTTAGCCTGGGGGTGTTTTTCCTGCATCAGAACCTTAAATAACTGTGTCCCCTCTTTGGCACTGGAGTTCTGCTTGGTAAACTCTTTCCTGTTGGAAAGGCTCCCTTGATCAAGCCCTTGTTTTTCTGTAGGGACCACGTCATATAATTCCATTAATAAACTTTTTAAGTTTCATCTTGAAAGCAGTTACAGCTTTCTTTTTTTCCCCTGCCTTTGCTGCAGAGTTTCAAGCTCATGCCGAAGTCTTGGCTTCGTTTCTAGGTCACCGGTCTGCCCTTTCATTTCCCCCTCACATTGAAGTTGGACGGCTTGTTTTGATTTGGTAATATGTGAGGTGGTGTCCACAGACAAAACCAGGCAGGCTGGTGAAATTCATGTTTCCCTGCAGCCTTGTTCCTGTTGTGTGTGTGAATAATAATTTCCAAATGCTGGACCATAGGTGATTAAAAACTATCAAAGAAATAAAATGCAGCTAAGTCTGCATTACAGGAATCTGTGTCCAGTGTTTTGGGAGAGTTCTCTGACCTGGGAATGGAAAAAGCCATCAATTTTCTTACTCAAGGCTTTCTAGTCTTAAATAAACGTCACTTGAGAGGTGCTGATGGGGCAGCCTGAGAGTATCCAGGCTGTGCAGGACATTGTGTGCCTGGGGGCGGTAGCTCTGCCTCTCTGTGCTCTGCAGAGGTGTTTGGGATGCTGAGTTGCTGTTGTGGTGGTTTTGCACAATGTGGCCCAGGTACCCAAGCAGCTCTGCTCTGGGCTTGTGGCTGAAGCCACTGAGCATGACTGGCGAAGGGTGGAAGGCTGAAAGGCTTCTCTGCAGCCCGAGTGGATGCTTCAGTGGATGTGAAGAGCTGAAAATCCTACTGGGGAGCAGCACACGGTGTCTGTTGCATGCTCTGAGGGAGTACAAGTGCTTGGTTTTTTGCTGAGCTGCAAGGTAATTGGATGTGCAGAGGTTTTTATGCAACTCCGGTGTTGGGGCCGTGAAGCAGTTGTCATGTCATCAGTTAGATGCATTGAGCATCTTTATTTTTGGAGCAAATGATCTTGCTGACAGCGTGTACAGGAGGTGTCAGCCAGCCCTTTTCTTCTTCCTCTCTATTTTCTTTCTTTTTCATTTGTAGGTTTTAGTCTTGGCTTTGCTTCACTCTCTTGACAGGGTAGCTGCTAAAGAATTTTGGGGTTTTGATTTTTGATGCCTATACGTGTCTTGAGATGCATGTAAAGAGCTGCTGTGGTTTTGGTCCAGAACCCAGCCAGCTGCCAGCAGCGTTCCTGAGGGCTGTGTGGTGATGGACTGAGCAGCACTGCAGGATTTTGGGTTTTCTCCAGCATTATGAAACCAAAGTAAAGAGAGAAGTCAGCATGTACCTTAAGGGTTGTGTTTTTGTTCTGGCTCTCTCGCTGTGGAACGCTAAGGTCTGCATCTTCTCCGCTGAGATTGATGCTCTTGAAATCTAGAGCACTTCTGTGAATGTCCTACTCTGCCAAGAGCCGGTGAAAGCTGAGAAACAGGGAGTTTGGTTTGCCCAGAGGTGGAGGAGACGTGCTGCAGAGGCAGACACAAGCATGCAGGCACCCCGGTTGCTCCTGCTTCCTCTGCCAGAGACGGTGTGAGTTCTGCTATCTGTTTCAGTAAGACAAGAACTTCAAGCTCCATCTGTGGCTTATTTTTTTTTGCACTTTGTTCAGTTGTGCTTTTTAAATGTCTGTGGATTTCTTCTCAGCAGGAGGTTTTATTCCCCACACAATGTATTATTGTGTTTGCCTTGCTCTAGTTCCTTGTTTTATGCGGAAACACCTTGAACCTTTGGCTGAGTTGGAAGATGGGTGCAGAGTCAGGCACCAGGCGTGGGGCTGTTCCAGGAAGGACATGTCTGTGCACGACTTCAGGCTTGAGTTACCCTGTTGCTTCTTGAGGCATTAGATGTGTTTGGCTAACGCAGGCACTCCCCTGTGTTTTGATCAGGCAGTCTACACGTACTTATTTTTGTTTTATGGAGCCTGATCCCTAGGGTAAAGGAGGCTGTAGCCAGAAATAAGTGAGTGTTCACACTTGCCTTATGAACTTCTTGAGTATTTTGCCAATTAATTCTTAGGTAACTGAAGCTAAAATACTTACTGTAAAGGACACTGCCAGAACGCTGCTAACCTGGGGCCTGATCCTTTTTTTTTCCCTACTTACTCCAGTTTTGCATAAACTTGATGAAGTTGCCTTTGCTGTCTTGGCCACTGCAGTCTGCTCTGTGAAGCTGCTCAACCAGCAGAAGGAAAGTCTGAATAAATAGAGCAGCTTTGCCTTGCAGTCTTGCCAAGTCAATTTGGTGTGTATGTTGAGGAGGCAGAACAATTAGTTACAGAGACAAATGGCTCTTCTCTGTTGTGCTCTCCCATCACACAGCCAGCTCCCAGGACTGTGATAAGCATAACAGTGAAATCTGTATTAAGCAACCAATTAAGGCATCTGCAGAAGAAGGGAGGGGGGGGGGGAAGTAGCAGCTCAACATTAACCTGCTAAGAAAGGTGAAGCTGAATTATATCCCTTAATGGGTTTTGGGTTGTCAGACAAGGGTGATTCCTTCTGCCTTTTTCGTAGCATCTAGCTGACTTCTTTCAGGCTGTATGCCTGAGGTGTGGAGGCTTTGGCTGTAGTGCAGGCTAAAAGTTTGCCACCTCACCATGCTTTTATCACGGTGCTTCTCCCTTCTGTTATTTCTGACCCTGAGTAGCTGAATGAATGTCTTCAGCAAACAGTCGTGCTTTTGGTTGAGTTGGCACCACTTTGGGAGATAGTATGTGTGCTGCAGGGAGGGATGAGGAGCCAAAGGACAGACAGCCTGAAATCAAGGGATAGTGGCTATAATTTCCAGTTTGGTTACATTTAAAACCTCTCTTTTGTGTAAATTTCACAGTCCTGAAGTGCTCCAACTGGGAGGTTTTCCTCTGCACTGACCTGCATGCAGCCATCTCTCATGCGTCTCCCTTTAGCAGGGGATAAACCAACTTTGCAACAGGTAACACAGACCCTCACACAGGGTTTTTGTTGCATTCCTGCAGCAGCAGTGATTGGAGTCAGGCACTATTGATAGTAGTTACGTTCTTTTCTGGGCAGCTGGGAAGGTCTGCGGCATTTTCTCATTTTCTATGGGCTGGAAATCAACTCCCTGGTTCACAGCTGTGGCTGGGAGTGCTCCTGTGTGGCAGGGTTTAGGTTTTTCACATCACCCTCCCTGTGCCCGTTGCTGCTTTGTGTTATTTATGGCTGTGTTACCTTTGTTCCTTGAATCCTGTTTGTGCTCCCAGGGAAACTCGAGTAGTCTGTGTTTTTGTGCTGTTGGCTTTGCATGTCCAGAGGAGACGAAAGTTGGTCAGATGCCATCCTCTGTGCTCTGTGGCTCAGTTAGGCACAGATGAACAGCAAGTGAGAGGGGAGGGGTCCTTTCCCAAGGGAGTTTCAAACCACTCTGCTACAGGAGCTTTGCTGAATTGCCAATTGCTGTTTCTCTTCCGCTTCTTTTCTAAATGTGCTGTTCTAGAAGTGGGAGTAGTGCTGTGGTGCATGGGTGAATGTGTGCTGCAGCGTAGTTATAACTGACCATGATATAGCTAATGACACTTAAAATATACTTGTTTGTTTGGGGAAATGCTGTAACACACAGTGGTCTCTTCCCAGGCCCTGCGATAGATGTGTTTGGCTTGGTGTTTGGAGAGATGGACAGCTTTCTGTCACTGTGTGACAGATGGGGTTCAAATTTGTAAAGAAAACCAGCATCTTCTTGTTTCTTCCCCCATTCAAAAGCCAGGTGACGGGCAGATTCCACATGTGTTCTGCTTACTTCTGCCTGCAAATGCATCCTCTTGATTAACCCGGTTGCTGTGTGGTGCTATTTTTAGCAGCCTTATGATCTATGGACAAGCTCTTCCAGTAAGTGGTTGTAAACAGCTCAGCCTGGGGTGGGAGGTGTTTGTGCACAGCCCGGGGTGTTCCCTGGGCTGGGGGGTCCTGTCTGTAGGAGCTGGATGTGGATTTCCCATCCGCACCCAGGGAAATCTGTGTAAAGCATTACTCGTCAGTTCCTGTGCCCATGGTAACCGACTTGGATACATCAAACTTGACTAATTAACCTAATGGAGAGTTGTTTCCAGGCTGTGGCTCTCCCCTTGGATTTCAGAGCAGGACTTGTGTTGTCTGATCCACCAGCAGCCTCTGCAGCCAGCACTTGCTCAGGGTGGATTCTCTTGTCCTGTGTCTGTATGAGTTTGGGACAATGGCTCTGAACCAGATGGATGTCTCAGGAGCTTCTCTTGCTCTGCGTTTCCCTCTTACTTTTATAATGCCTCAGATTCCCATGGGAGGAAGGTCTCAAACTTGGATGTGAAATGCTTGCTCTGATTTCTTTCTCCTTGGACTAGGTCAGGTGGAACTGAATACTTTCCTGCACCTCTGTTTCTGTACTGCACTGCCAGATCTCTGCCACCCTGACTTCTGCTGTTTAAAATCTGATCGAATCCTCAGGCTTGAAACGGAGCAGCACATCTTGAAGATGTCTGTATACACCTTTGAGTTTCCTCATCTGAATGTACCAGTTTAAAGGCATTGCTACTTTGCACTGTTCCTCCTGGGTTTAATTATTATTTCAGTGATGGGAGCTGCAGACTGCAGCGGGGACTGAAGAGTTCAGCCTCAATTAAAACCCATCCTGTGCCAGGCAGATAGCAGCAGGCAGCACTGCTATTCTCAAGTGTCTCCAGCAGTCCACCTAAACACCATGTGATCCCTTCGGGTGAGAAATCTGAGTAGGCAGAAAGCAGTTTCTGGGATAAACCTTGGGAGTGCTTCCCAAAATAGCCTGAAAGCGAGATTTTGCCTTCCACAGCTGCCCTTGGTCCTTGAGGCTGGTCACAATTTTAGGTGGATTACTAAATATTGCTAACCCCTGATCTTCAAAAATCACAAGATCCTAATTATTTTTTACTTTTTGATGCTGCCTTTGGTGTGTTTGAACTTAAAGGATTTGCCTTTATGTGGCTTTTTAGTCTTAATTGTAAGTACCGGGACCTTCGTTCCTTGTGCTTCCAGCTTTTTCTATTTCTCAGTGAAGCTGAAATCATGGCGCAGTTGATGACCTCGTGTTTGACCCTTCCAAACCTCTTGGGCAGTCCAGCAAACAAATGTGGTGTGAGAGGAGCACAGGAGAGCAGCCTGAGCCATTATGCTGGTCAGTCATTGACTAAGACTCTTGTTTTTCTTCCTTTGAAGATCTGCTTAATCATTGGCATTGCAACCCCCACTGTGCTGGGTACCTGGAGGGGTTCACTGGCTGCTCCCTGGGATGTCCTGGGTGATGCTGGGGATGGCGGGGGGGCTTTAGAGAGTCCAGTGCTGTAATCAGGTTTTACTGGAGAAGAGATTGTCATTGATATCCCTGGGATTTGGCATCTATATAAATACAAGCTGAGCTCTGTTTAACTGTGTAGGTTCACGTCAGTTCATTTGCCTGGGAATAGGGTGGGGAGCATCCCAAGTCTGTGGTCCCTCTGCGTGATTTCTATTCCCGATATAAAACATGAATGCTGAGGAGGTGGGGCTTGCTGAGGGTGAATCCCAGCCAGTGCAGCAGGATGACAGTGACAGCTTCAGACACTGCTGATTTCAGGCCTAATTGAGAGATGGGGATAAAAACTGCGTGGCTAAAACTGGTACTGACACACTGATGGGAGACTTGTGCACATGGGCCTGGGTGCTGCAGGGGTGACTGGAAGTTTGTGAGGCAGCTCTGGGATCTCAGGGTTGTGAGTTGGTTTTCCACCCTTATTTGCCATAATACCTCTAGGTGACACTGAGCATTCAGGAGATGCTGCAGAACTGAATTCTGCAGCTGTATTCACACAGGAGAAATGAGAATGGATTCTTTATGTTGGAAATAAAAATAGTCTGCTTGTGATCCTGCTTGTGGCTTGGAAAATGAAAGAAAATTGATAAGGGGGGAGGTAAGGCCCTGGCTTTCTGTGTGCCTTATTTCATGGACTTTCTTGTCCTCAGTGTATTTGCTGATGTGTCAGTGGAACTGAATTTCATTGGCAGAAATATGGTTTGAATGGGTATCTTGGATTCACTCTCCTTTGCTGGGGAGTGATTGTTAAGCTAGGTTTTCAGGAGTATCCTTACTCTTGCTGTGGCTTTGGCTGTCCTCTCCCAGACCAGCTGGCTGCACTGGGAGCATCTCTGCAGAGAGCAGTGTGTGTTTCATGCTCACCCTGTACTGAGCAGAAGCCATGAAAAATGTCATTCGGATGACAGTGATTTGGGATAGCTCTAGAAAATGATTTTCTGCTGGTGGATACTTCCAAACTGTTTCCCTCCACCACCACCCCCCTCTTCCCCAAAACAAAAGGAGAGATGAAAGGATTCATTAGGAATTATTCACTCAGCTCTGCCGCCTGTCTGAGATCTGGCTGTCTATGTTCATCCCCCAGCTCAGGGAAGGTCAGAGGCCATCTCCCTGGGGAGGATTTGCTGTTGACTGAATTGCACTCTGTCATTATCCTGCTGGATAACGAATGCAGTGGCCTCATTGGCACTGGCTTCAGAAAAAGCACGGTCATCTGCATGTGGCCTTGGGGCGCGAGAGGCAAAAACCTAAGGAGAGCAGCGTGGAAAACCTCATCTTGTGGGAAAAATACGGGAGGGACCCAGGCGGTTTGCTTGCTGCGTGATGCTGAGCAGGTCTGTAGCTGCTCTGGACCTCTGAGTTTATCTTCATGGAGGTGGGGGGGTTTTAAGGACAAAACCCCTTCTGGCGGGGTGAAGCTACTTAGATTTGCTTCTGTTTTCCTCAGTGGAAAATGTGGCTTGGTTGTGACACAGTCCGAGATCTCTTAATGAGATTTAAACCAATTTTTTCCCCCATTTGTTTTGTTTTCAGATAGATTTCCTGAAAGAAAACCAGACAAATCCCCCTGAGCTAATTGGTGTGTGATTTGAATTCAGCTGCTACCTTAGAAGAGCTTTTCCAGCAGCTGATCTGAGGATAACCTTTCTCATAATATTGTGGGTTGTCAGTCAATGCTAAAAGATCTTGAAGTTGCTGGTGGAGAGGAGAGATGTGTGTTGCTTGATATGCAGCATCTTTGAGTGTCATAAAACACTCAGACGTGTGAAAAAGACCCTAATGGAGAGAGACTATCAGAGGGATGAAAGTCTTGGTAGCTGGAAGTGAGTAAGCAGCAGTTGTGGGTTAAGGAAGTAGATCAACCTGAAGGAAATTTACATTTTAAGCACCAATTTCAGGTGTTACCAATGGCCTTGTGCCTTGATCTTCTGGCAGCCTCAGGCTTAGAAGGGCTTGAGCCTCTGTCCTTACAGCATGTGGCTGCACATTGCTGAACTGCAAGGGAGTGTTCAGATGCAGCCCTGTGAGGTCAAGTTTTGAGCTTCAAAGGTTGGCCTTCATTGCCTTTACGTCAAGTTGGTTCCTTGGAAGATGCTGTGGTAGAATTGCTGGCCCAGGTAATCTGTGTCCTGATGCTGAGCAGCAGAGAGGAGGGCA
>JAVHNF010004091.1:0-10359 GCA_034783455.1 Micropsitta finschii | reverse complement strand
TATGCTATAAGGTTATGATCCATTAATGACTGTGAAGCACTTGCATATACTCCAATACATTCCAAAGGCAGAATCCAGTCCTTAATATGCAGGTATCTCAAATGAGTCCTGTCAGTCCACATACAACTGATCAGAAAATTCTTAAGGGCCTCCTTGTTCCTATGCAATATAGAACACAAACTGCATCTGGTTGTTTTTTCCCAGACCTTTACTCCTATCATCAAGTTTAACATGAAAGTTTGCCAAGACAAACTAAAAGGGTAAGGCTTGAGTAAAGGATACCCATTTTGTGTAGTCTTAAAAGGTTGCTGCTACAAATGGAGCTCTTCTGTAGAATGGGGATGCATGCACAGGCATTAATGTCACCATTTAGAAATAGATGCTGCCAAGTAGCGTTTTGGAGACATACAGGGGCAAGAGCTGGATATTAAAGAAAAAATGAGCAAACCAATTAACTAATTTTCAAAGCCAAAATAAATTTTTTAGTACTTTAAAAAATATTAAATAAATTACACAAAAGACATATTCTTAACAGTAAGTTCCTGCTAGGATTTGACCCTCTTCTGTGGTTGTTTACTTACAATGGCATCAATCTGTTCCAGGATCTTCATGAACTGCTCTGCAGTTCCCTTTATCCTCTTGTCCAGCTGTTTTAGTGCTTCTGCTTGGAGATCCTTTGCTAAAAATCCCTGAGAATTAAAAAAAGAAGGAAAGAAAGACAAAATTATTCCATAACCTACAGAACACTCAGCTTTGAAAATATATCAATCCATTACAGCAGAAAACTTCTACTATTTCTGCAGTTTCAGGAATAACAGGGATTTCAATCTCATTCTGTACTGTATCAATCTGTAAATGCTAAATATAAGATCTGCTATGTTTACTTAAAAGATTAAACAACAGGCATTCTTCTTTGGGCTCTGAGAGAACTCTTATGTTTTTTCCAGATCTAAAGATTATAATTTAACCAATATGCAACAGTATTTACCTTTTTCCTAACAGTGTGATGTTTCTATTGCTAACTCATAAATAGCAAATTCAGTAAGAATTTCACAGGACCCTTGAACAGTTAGGAAGAGCAACCTATTACTGACTACTTAAACCTCTAAACAGTATTTTATTTTTTTAATACATATACCTACAAAACTGTTGTGCAAAGATATAAAAGGATACAAAACTGGCATACCTTCTGGATACCTGTGAGCTCTTTATTCACTTCATCTAACTTATTAGCTATTTGCTCCACCGACTTCTCCAAATCTTTCAGCTTCTTTAATTCAGCTTCTTCTTCTGGACTATTCTGTGTATTCAAAAATACAACATTCACAACTAAGGAACAGACACTATGCAGCTGAAAAAGCAGCAACAGTAGTGATACAGACATAAAGGCATCTGCTGACTTGAAATACATACTACACTGTGGTTATTCTTTCCACGTTTTAATACCTACCAAATAAGGTTCTTCCAAAGCTTAATTACAAATGCAGTCAATGCAACAATGTGTATGAACACATTAAATGAGACGAATTTGAAGGCAAAAAGGAAATGCGTAACCTTCTTTTTGTTAGCTTAGCATTTTTAAAGTAGAGGTAACGTTTCTGTTACAAGTTATTACTTTGTCCTCTATTTGGCAAAGCCAGCCACAAGTCATTTCACTAGAAATAACTCAGCAGACTCAACAGCTAAAGCTTCTTTTTCTGTTTGTTTGTTGTGGGTTTTTTTGTTGTTTTGGGTTTTTTGGGGGTTTTTTTTGGTTTTGTTTTTTTTTTTTTTTTTTTTTAAAAAAAAAACACAACAGAAAAACATGAGCAGATAAGGTCATCAGTGGACAGAAGGTTCATGAGCCCTGACAAGCAACAGATTAGGCAGAATTTCGTCAATAACATAAGGCAGAAGTCAGTCAATAATATAACTTCAGAAATGTATGAACTGTAGAGTTATTTGCAGTACAATGTGAAACTGAACTCAACTTTGTGGTTAGGTTTATACTGCAACCTGCTTCTGTGTTCAGCAGCTGAATCACTGATGGAAGTTACAATAATTTTAGGGAAAAAAAGTCCAAAGGCAACACTTACCCTTTTCCCAATCAACATGACTTTGCAACCGTTTTTAACTCCAAGTGCTGACAATGGCTGTTCCAATTCTTTCAGAGACTTTCCTAAAAGGAAAACCAGAGAAAAAAAACACAGTTAAAACACAGTCAGTGATATACGAATGTCTTTCTAAAGCCATTCAAAATATGAACACCTGAAAGTGGCTAAGATGAAAAATACCATCTATAAGAAACATTAACAGATCTGTAAGTTACCTTTGTATATCAGTTTCTGAAAAGGAACTGGAACTCCGGTGACTTGTTCAATAAGAAGAGCCATGTCTTGTAGTGTAGGTTCACCATCTTCTTGTTGGGAAGCAACCTGAATATTGTGTTTTTCATTACCTAACAAAAGCCAGAGTAACAGTATCGTCACTTAGGATCTATTTCTAATATTAATTTCCAATAATGCAGAGTGACTCTCAAGAACAACCAATTTTCAATCAAAGGATTCTAACCTCAGCTGAAAAATTTGGTTTACATTCTAATAACCCGAGGAGTTCAACCAGGCATTTTCTGCTGGCATAATGCTCCTGCTAAATATTACTGCCTGCCTCTTCAGAGGGCAGATGATGTTCACATATCCCACAAGCTAAAGCATGAAAGCTCACACCTTCTTGGTGCATTCCATTTCCTACTTGTAGGAACTTTTAATGGCTTAAGTCTTGGGGAATACAAGATCATCTATCACTTCCTTTCTTCCCTTTTCCTCATACATGGGTAGCAAGTGATCAATGTCTACCCTGCCTCCCCTCCACCAGCCCCCTGACAGAATTCGCAGAGTCCAAAAGTTATTTCTCCTCATAATACTGCTGATACACAACCTTAACCACTGCCTTAGCCTATATGTAACCTTCCACTTATAGAACATCCTATTCAGACTCCCTAAGAGTATATGCGTTCTAACACCAGGAAGTTGTTAGAAAAAAGGAGTATGTCTATTAATCTCTGCTTAATAGACCCTTTCTATAACCCTCTGCTCCCACACACTTCAGGCCTGTCAATCTGAAAGCACCCACAGGAATCAGCCACCATTAGCTGCAAAGGAAATAAAGACATTTTTACTTTGCAGAAAGAGAGAAATCCTTAACAAATACCAGAAAGAACACTATTATTGTGCCACTAATTTGAAGTGCACATATCTTTTACAAAGAAAAGTGCTAGATCAATTTTTAAAAGTTCCAGCCTCCAAGAAACACATGACAAGTGACACTGTAGCCTCAAACGCTTGCAAGCTACAACAACAGTTCTTATTTCAAAGCGGTTTCAAGCTCAAAATCACGTTATATAAACTTCCCCCTTCTCACCCAAGCACCTTCTCGTAACAGATCTTCTTCCTAATTTGTTTTGGAAGAAAAATAAAATTTAGGCCCTAGCTTCAACATATTTCATAAGATTGTTTTGACATATACAACTGCTTTGTGCCAGGGCTGTGCCCATCGGCAGCTGAGTGTAAAAAACAAACAAGCAAACAGCAAATGAGGAAGAGAACAGCTGAAGTCGGTCTAAAAATAGAAACAGTTTTAATTACAATTCAGGCAGACTGTAACTGAAGTGTTACTGTAAATTCAAAGCATAATGAAGTCACCATGAAAAATACCTTCTGGTTTAGAACTGGTATCATAGCTTATCAGTTTGCTTCAGTAAACAACAATAATAATTTAAAGTAAGTACTAACACAAAATACACTTTAAAAAAAGCCAAACAATTAAATCCTTGCAGATTGTCAAATGATAAATGGAAGCCTACTACCACTTTATTTCCCATTTCCTTCATTCCCCACTTTCACTCAAGCACAGAAAACTAATAAAAATGTGTGTGCTAGAGCAGTAAACCAGCATCTGACAGCAACAGGTACAAACAAGACAGATGAAGTCCAAGATGAATAATGCCTTTGATTTGCTATTTATTAATGGACAAAGTAATTACCAGATAAGAAAACAACCTGAAAGGTAAAAAATATTGAGAATGGAAGGAGGGGAAGTCTTGTGGCAAACAGCAAGATTTTGGAGTTCTAAATGTGTTAGTATCATTAAGTTATTGTCATCTTTGCCAATGAAAACCCCTCAGACAAAATGGAGCTCTCTCAAGGCACCAATCAGCACATGAATCATGAGGATTCAAACAGATTATTCCATGAAGTTCCTCACCAAAGACTTTTAGATAAAACTGCCAGGTGATAAAGGAAACATTTTCATAAAACAATGTGACAGTTTGGAAAGACAAATGAGCAAGCAGAAATAAACAATAAGCTGTAAAGGTGGAAAGAATGTCACCAACACAGTGCAAAAGGCACAGGAGCAGAATTTATCATTCAAATAATTAATGAATAAGCCATTAAAATTAACAAGTTTTGTTAACCAAAACCAGTTGAATACCTTGCTGATTTAATACCCAATTACACTTATCATTCCTCCCAGTCCAGCACCTAGATCCACTTCACAGAAATTTAACCGTGGTATTTCTAATCTTATTTTAAGAACTGTGGAGCCCAGGCTATTCTTACCTCTTTGCAGTAACTTTTTATATGTATCTGCAGACTTAACCACATTCCACCTTCTTCTCCCTCCTCCTAATTCTCTTCCCAAAGAAAAAAGTTCAATCATGCCAGCTCACCTGTGAATAACCACTCACCAGGTCAGAACTCAACTGTCACCCTGAAGACACCACCACTTTCTGCTGCAGTCTTGCATCTCACTAACCACAGATGTTCAAGCTTATTCCACAAACAAGAGAACCCAAAAGAGACAGCACCTGCTTTTAATGTACAGCACTGCCTTCAGTTATGCATTTCACCTAAACTAAAATTACTACTCAAAAAGTGACCTGTGCTCCGTGTTCTCTGGCAAGGACAGCCTCATCACCTCTTCCCACCGCCATCCTTACAGCAGCTCTAACCCTGTCAGGAGGAGAGCATCATCATCTTGTTGATATGGAAAAGGCACAGGTTTTTTTTAATCCTTGTTGTTGGATCAGCTTTAAATGATCCAGCTTGAGGGGAAGTCGTGACCAGCAGAGCAGTGAAACCTTACGGCAGCAGGCCCGATCGAGACCAGGCTAAGCAGAGGACGAGCCTTGCCCACCCAGGCCCGAGGCCACAGCCGCCACCCGTCCGACAGCCGCAGCCCCGAGCAGCCGCCGGCAGCTCCAGCACCAACGGCAAGCACATACTCTCCACCATCCCACCGTCGCCGCTCCGGGTGTTCCCCGCTGACCCCAGCGCTACGACTACCGCTAACAGCCGCTGCGAGATCCGCGGGAACAGCGGGGAAAGGCGGCACCACAGTCGGGGCCCGACCCGCGCGGTCCCGCCGGGGCCAGGTTAGGGTCTGTGGCGCCGGTGGAAGGTGCCACGGGCCGCGCTGGGCTTGGCGGCGGCTGGAGATGCCCGCCCGCCCTCCGCCATGTCCCAGGTGGCTCTTACTGTACGTGACGGTGACAGTAACCGCAGCTCCGGACGCCGCCATCTCACCACCACAAGGAAACCGTTCTGCGACGCTTTCCGGGGCGCGCCGATAGTGTGTCACTTCCGTCATAGGCCACTCCCCTTCAGCCCGGGCTAGGCCGGAACCTGGGGAGCGCGGTTGCGCTGTGCTTGGTGTCTGCTGGTGTCCCGACGGAGTGACAGCACCTTCCCTAATTAGGGAGAGGAAACAAACAAGCAGGAGGGGCACGGTAAGAGCAAGCCTGGTGAGAGCCGGGAATGCTGCTGCGATCAGAACCAGGCTCTGCCTCCGTGCCCGAGCAGCACTGTACACTGGTAAACAATGGCGACAGGTTACCAGAGACACCACACACAAGAATCAGCTCATCTATAGGATTTTATGTCTCCATAGAATACATAAAGTTAATGACAACCCGACTGGTTACAGCATCCGAAGCAGGGTATAAGTCTCAACCAGTAGTTTAAAAATTGCTTTCAGTTCTTTTATCAAATAAGCGTAGTAATAAGGGAGCTATTTTACAGAGAGCAAGCAGCAGGGTATAATCTTGGTTTCGAGAAAGAGAAACGTAATACAAAGTGAAAATAAACCTCAGCTATTGACAGCCACCACTACTTTTCACGTATTACTTCATCCATAAGACATGGAAATCAAAACCTATCAGACTGACTGCTTCCACTGAAGGGAACTGTGCTGAATTTTCCATTAGCAGAAAAATCAGTAATAGGATAACTTTCTTCAAAGAAGGAACACCACCGGCCATTCATGTTGCGTCCTAGGATGTAGTGATATAAAGATTACACTGGAAGGACAAGTTCTCCAGGATTGGAAAAGATTCTTAATTTGATCTGTATAGTTCGTTATATCCATTGTGCTCTTGAAACATTTATGTCGCAGGGATCTTTGGCAACCCAAATTCATCCACCAGAACACCATCCTGTAAGAAAGAAAAAGAAGCAACAGGTTAACAACCCTCCACCAACCAGAACATGAAAGTTTCCTTACATTACAAATTCTATAAAGTGATGTATCTGTAACATCTGCGTGTGAAAGCTGGGATCAAAGTAGTAGCATCAGTGTTCTTTCTCACTATGAAGCTATATTAAAGGCCCAAAAGCAGACATACAGAAGACTTTATGTTTTCAAGAATAATTAAACTAGGAGTTGCAATGGTATACTCGCAGCCTCACAATGTTAGACAGGAATTACAAATTGCCATTTTAGCTCTTTAAAATATTATAAAGAGCATTCAGTACACTGTATTCTCTCATATATAGCATCCAAAATACACCGTATTCAAAATAGAACCTTAAGTGGGGTTTTTTTTGTTCACACTATTAAGGATTTTAAATATTGAGCAACCAACACAAATGTGATTAATCTAAAATGAAACAAACCAAAAAGAGTATTTTGCTTTTAAAGAGGAATGGGACTCACTTTGTTTTTCGTGTCAGTAGGAGTGACCTCTGGGATGGCTGGAGCAGACGCAGCTTCATCTAAGTAAGAATTGTCTTCGTCAGCTAGAAGCTCATCACCCAACGCATCCAGTTCTGAAATTATGTTGGTTGAAAAATTACGCAAGGAATTCCTTTTGCAAAAGAAAAGTTGTTCTGACAGAGAAACAGGTTTCACACTGAATGCTTGCATCCACACTCATTCAGCATTACTTGGTCATCAGTCAGGAATACACACACATGCATACAACACAGAGAACCTTCTCTCCTTCACTGCGGCACTGCAGATACCATTAGCTTGTATCACATGTCTGCCACATACTCTTGCTACCGCTCTGAAAGGACATAAAGCTTTTATGTTTAAAAAAAGTTATTAAAACTTTCTATTCAAAAATACACTGGAAGTATTTAACTAATGAAATTAAAAATCACCATATGACTGTATAACGACATTTACATTCAATAATGTAAACATCATCCTCCTAACCTGCTTCCAAGTCATCTTCATCAATCTCTGGTGTTCCATAGCTACGGCTCAGCGCCTCCTGGACTTCATTGGCTTCTTCCATCATGTCTTCCAACTGATCTTGTATGTCCTGAAGCAAGAAACGATTTCAACTGGTCCATATTTAATAGCTTTAATTAAATTTATCAGAGCTTAATCAATCAAGTTAAGGTTAGCAATTCCAACAAACAAGGCACTCTGATTTCTTTTAACGCATAAATGAAGCAGCATTAATACAAGTCAAGAGACTAGCATTCAGTGCTATAGATTGGCCTTGACTATTATTAAAATTATAATAAACATATGAGGAAGAAAAAGAGGAACCTTGAAACAACATCTCTGCAAAATCCTTTTAAGTATTCTTCAGGGTAAACTGGAAACCTCTAAGAAATTACCCAAAATGCAGCATTATCCTGAAAAGCAGATGCATATAAAATCTAGAGAAATTAAATCTACTTTCTGGAGAATAAGCACTAACCCACGCTGTGCCATGGCAAAATTTAGAAGACATTTTAGCACACTGTTGGCACTGTATTTGGGTACAAGTAAAAAGACAATACTTGCCTAAAGGTTTACGATGCAGGCCATATATAAAAACAGCATAGCAAAGAGAACTTAAGGAATTCAGCATGGGCATTTGATAAAAGCTTAAGTGCAGCATACTTAAAATTCTACTTAAGAGATCTTTTGGGTTTTTTTAATGTTTTCTGAAGATAGGGCCAGGCCTTGCAGGCCTCTAGAAATTGTTTGTTTGGAGTTTGGTGGGGATTTTTTGTCAGGTTTTAGGTTTGGATTTGGGGTAGGGTTTTTTGTTGTTCTTGGTTGGGGTTTTTTTGTTTGTCTGTGCTTTATTCAGGCACTACCTTGAACTGGGGAAGCAAAGGACTAGTCTGCATGTTGCAACTGCAGAACGGAGGACACAAAAAAAAAAAAACTATAGCAGGAAGTATTCCCTTTCCTCAGCACTTCAGCACGAGACATTACAGATTAGCCCAGCAACGAAACAACAACCAGTATAAGGCAGCAAATAACTGATTTTGCAGTACCAGAGAAGTCAGGAAGGAATTATGATGCTGGTCTCACAAAAAAGGGAGAAAACTTACCTGAACTGAAACAGTCAGTTTACCTTTAGGTTACACAGCCTACTTATCACTATTTCAGTACATTGTTTCTGTTCTTTAACAATCTGAACTATACAAACTCACCTCAATTTGATCAATTTTGACTTGCTTGTAAGCTTTCTTCATTTCTTTCACCCCCAGTTTCATTGCATCAACCTGGAATAGAGTCAAACAACATGCTTGTATCTGATGGAGCATATATAAATTAAACAAATGCAAGATTAATATACTGGTACCGTTGTCTTTGTATCCTTCAGTGCTTGAATAGTGTAATTAGCTTGTTCCATATTAAAAGACTGCTGTGATAGATTATCCCTCTGTTGTTCATACCTGTTAAAAACAATATAAATAATGGCGCTAAAACACCACACTATTTATTGCTGCAAAAATTCTTAATTTTTTTTTTTAATTGAAAAATCAGGGCCCAGTGACTGTAAATAGGGGAACAACTAGTATGTAAGATTAGCAGGCAGACAGAAAACCCAAAACCAAGCAGTCCTTCTCACAACATCTAACTGAACTGTTGCATTCCTTAACATAGGATATTTTGGACTGTAAGAATTTACAGGGATTTTGGATGACGGGAGTTCATAAAGAACAAGAAATTGAGCAAGCCTGTAGATGTACAATTCATGTGAAGGATATAACATACAAGACAATACCAGCTTTGGCTCAGGTAGCATTTAAGAGATTTTCAGGTCAGGGGCTATGACATTACAATGAAGCACCCCTGCCATGTTTTGACATTCTCTCCTTTGTGTTTGTTGCTGGTCACTTTCCAGGACACTGTATTAGACTAGACCTGACCACAGGATCATCTATCCTGTCCATTCTGATTTTCTGCATAGATACAACTACCTGTGCTACATATGCTTAAGTCTTAAAGGGTATCTACAGAGAAGAGGTAAATTACCAGTAAACCAGTCAAAGATAATTAAATACACAATTTATAGTAACCAATTAATAACAGAAAATGAGGCATTTGCAGGAAGTTTAGGAGCCAAGCATAGCTTTAACAATGAGCAGATTTAGGCCAGCTTGTCCCACTCCAAATTTGTAACTCATATATAAAGGCACAAATATGCTGACATTGTATCTGTAAGGAGATGCTTCTGAAAGGCTGGCTGGCTTGTTCAGCATTTTTCTTTAAAGAATATTCAGAAATGGGAGCACTGGAAAGAGAAGGTGTGCCCCCCCCCCCCCCAAAGAAAACAGGCTTTCATTCATCCCAAACTGAGAAAGGTTTAAACTTACATTCGCTTCTGCTTTAACACTCTCAATGCTTTCTGCTTTACTGTGTTCTGAAAGACAAAATATTGTTACATTAGGAAAAATATTTGACTACCCTTGATTATATTGTTTAAAGCTAACATATCGCATTGAAGTTTTCCAGAAGATTGCTCAGCTACTAGTTTAAAGAGTTTAACAACAGTCACATCCAGCATTTGTAACACATTAATGATTAACCAAACAGGCTTGTATGTAAAGCTGCTAATAAAAATACTTTCAACATTTCTGGCTTTTGAATTCTTTTTTTTGATAAGCAGAACACAAAGTCAAACTTAGTGCATCAGAACCATCTTTCAGCAACACATTTTAATGGTCAGCATCTGTAAATACTTTAACAATACTGTTTATATATGTTGTTTATTATTATACATTTTATCTTATATGTCAATCCCCTTTCAGAAATGGGGTTTCCTACTCCCTTTCTGCCTAGTGCAGACCTTTTTATTCTAGCTGA
>JAVHNF010004048.1:0-16562 GCA_034783455.1 Micropsitta finschii | reverse complement strand
CCATCCTTTCCTGTGTTCCTGATTTGTCTATCATCTTCAATTTGACCTTCCAGGAAACAGCCACTGCAAATGCTTTCCTCACAATATCTGCCAAACTGTCCTGTTTGGGCTGGGATAGAGTTCACTGTCTTCTAGCAGCTGGCACACCAGCATGAAATCAGACTGAGACCCATTTCCTTTGAACCCCTCCATGTCTCCCTGCCCCATCCTTTCCTGTGTTCCTGATTTGTCTATCATCTTCAATTTGACCTTCCAGGAAACAGCCACTGCAAATGCTTTCTGAACAGTATCTCAGGATAACACCATGGTGACAGACTAGTAAGGTTAAAACTCTGGTCAAGCCACCAACCAACATCTCCACTATCCCAATACCTGTTGCCCAACCTTGCAGAGGTTTGTCACCCTTTCAGCATGCTACCAGAGAGTCAGACCTGAGGGAGTTACAATGACTGTGCCAACTCACTTACATGGGTGATTTAATTGAAACCACACAAAGCAGAACAAATTCACTTCCCCTGCCCCCAAGAGCAGAGATTATATTATACCAACCTTCAGTTAATCAACAACCTGAAAATTAAAGCTCTCACAAATTGAATATAGAAGAAAATTTCAGTCCAATATTTCAAACTACAAATGTTTCCAAAGTATTGAAGTATTTTGATCTCAGCTCTCATTTGTGATGAAGAAAGATTTAGTATTTAGCAATGTTTTCAGTATGAAAAAGTGGCTTCTCTTCCAATCTTCTTTTAAAGCCATTAAGTGCTACTCTTATATTTACTACATGAAAGTTATTAGTATATTTTTGTTAAGTGTGGAAGAGGTAAAAGGGAAACCAACAGTAACTAAGACACTTCTAAAATAAACACACAGCTACCACAAAGTAGCCTATAGCCACAGACATGATGGGCTCTGCAACCTTATTTCCACCTTCATTCTACCTACCAGACTTCATTTATTACTGCAGTTTCTTTTCCTCCTGGAAGCAGCAAGTAAAGGCAGGTAGCTAGGAGTGCATTCATTTATATATATTATGTGCATTTGTAGTAAGCTGCACAAAGCTGCAGAAATAGAAATAGGAAAAAGAGTACATGGAGAAGGATGGCCAGAAGAAATAAGATCAGCAGGTCTGAATGTTAGAAGGGCAGGAAATATAAAAGCAGAAGAAAAAATGATACAGCTGACACTTTTCCAGATTAAGCATATCTGGTACATCTGACTCTTGCTGTCAACTGGAATAAGAACATATAAAAGGAAATCAGCTATGACATACATTTGTGTTATTGTACATACCTAGGCTAAGATTTTATCTGCGGCTTGGGTAAAGGCAGAACACCTACTTCTTCACACTGATTGTGAGCTTTTTGAGTTGCCCAAATTTCCTGATAGGATCAGAACCTGTTTGTGGGATTCATAAATGGTTTCCTTACATGTAAGGAATTTGATCCTGGAGATGAGACAGGCTAACCAGCCTGGAGTCACTGCAACATTATCTCCTGTATTGAAATCACTTTGTTATTAACTAGCTTCTGACTGTTATACTTATTCAAAACCAACCAGCTTACACTTCAGACACACAGGAATACAATTGCAGCTACGAGGGTTTCCTTACAGTTCTCCTGAATAAGGACTTAGGACCTGCAACAGAAGATCATCTGATACCAATGGATTCAGGAGATTTTTTCACTCACCACCCATGCAAAGCAGTAAGAATATAGAGACAATCATTCACCAGACTTGCATGCTTTCTCAAGGCCATCAGTCCAACCACAAGAAAGCCTTGCTGTACAAACCCTGTGCTCCTCACCCTTCTATTCAGTCCCCAAAATGAGCAAACTGGCTCAAAAGCTCCAACGTAATCTCCATTCCCAATGTCCTCCCTTTTGTTCCCTGCCATGAGCAAGGAGGCAGAAGACCAGGAGGGGAGCACACCAGGTATCCAACAGCCAGTGATCCCAGGGACAAAGCCTGGCAAAGACCCTGACACCAGCATTTCACCAAAAACAGCACTCAAGTTCAAATTCTAGTTCAGCTCTGAGATGACCACAGGCTAATGGGGAAAATTGATACGAACAGCTTTCTAAGTGCTTTTAGATCCACAGAGATAAAAAGCTAAGGAATTATTATCACTAGAAGAGATGGATGATATTTGAATTGCTCTGCGTTTTGCCTGAGTCTGTGTCCTTATAAAACTTCCCACTCTCAGCACTCCCAAAAGCAGCACTGGCTGAGTGAAGACACAATTTGCCTCCTTAATTTTCCTGTGTCTTACCCTCCCTCTTCAGTCCTCCCTTCAGCCTCATCACCAAAATACTCTGGCTTTATCTCAGCAAATTTACCTCAGCAACTTTGTCTTACTAGATTTTTAGCATATGTTCTATTTTCCCACTAAACGGACTGCCACAGGGAACAGTCTAGAAAGGTGCCAGGCATTTGATGTCTTCAGTTGCTCCAGAAAAATAGCCAAGCTTATAGTTCTTAGTGTGTTCACCTTTGGGGAAGTAACTGAAAAGGTAAATGGTTTATGTTGAGCAATAAGCCAACCTTTAAATGTTCTCATCCTCAGGTCTTCTGAGTTTAAGCTTCCCCTCAGCAGAAACGCTCTTTAGTTGTATCACACCCAACAAAAATATAGGATAGGAACGTGTGTGGTGTTCTAGGAAGCTTGCTTAAGAAGCGCAAAGTGAATGAAAGCACAAAGCTCTTTAGGCCCACCAAAGGTAGGGAAAGGGTGACACATTAAGAAACAAAAGTAAGGTTTGTGCAATTAGAATTGGCACATTCCTGCAGCAGGACTGGTGAACATTTGAAGAGCCAATGATACTAGAAGGGTTGGTTGCCATCTACATGACATGCATGGCACAGCCAGCTCAAAAAATGAGGATGTCTCAGGAGTTTTGATCAGCATTTCAAGGCTGGTACATAAAAAGTGTGCTCTACAGTGCTTCATCCTCCCCAGTATTAGCTGGAAAGACCTCTCTTTCTGAGGACATTTGCATTTCATATAAGCTTGCTTTTATGTCACAGGGACATAAAGTAGTTTCAGGTGTAGGAAGTCAGAAATCCGATCAAGTTACTTTACGTGCATACCAGCTCATCATACAGCTATTTCATTCTACAAAGACACCTGATGCAGCTGCCTGTTCTCAACACAAATCAGATCTTGCACACATGAACAGCAGTAGCACCTTCAAGGCCTTAAAAAAAGAAATACAAGAACAGGGTTATATTACAGCAACCTGTTGCTAGCAGTGGCCATGGCTTTGGTGTGCTCAGAGAGACTAGAGAAACTTGGTGCCAAAAAATGCAGCTGTAATGGGAGAATCAGACACCCCCATGTACATCAAGTAAATGTCACACCAGGCAGAATGCCAGGACTGATTTTTCAGTACCACTAATGACTATTTCACCAAGTAGCTGATTAGGGAGCCACAGGGAAAGCAACTCTTAAGCTAGCTTTGGCCAGCACTGCAGCTTCAGTTCTTCATGCCTGTTCATGCAGAACAACATGAGGCCACAGATCCATCTGTTTAAATTCAAGGTCCATGTTGAATTAACCAAAGAGTGAGAGACTCTTTTTGCAACGAAGAACAAGTTGAACTAAGTTCAGAAACCCCCATACACCTCAGAAATGCAGGAGAAAGCAAAGATCCCTGCAGGTGGCAGAAAGGTCACATAAACACACTACACAGAGGCTTCAAGAAGGTGAAGTTGTGCCCAAAGTAGAAAGCACCATGTACTACTCAGGCAGGCTGACTGTAGCAGTAGTACAAAACAGGCCAAAATACTCTGAGGAACAGCTTGCAAAACTTGTAATATCTAATAATAAATCCTTTATGAAAAATGTCCTAGGTGGTAGCTTGTTAGAGAGACTGCAGGGCCACTGGATGATCGAGGTGTTATCTTCTTTCACAGAAGATAAGGCCACAACGAAACAAGTTGTGACCTTTTTTTCCTTCTTCTCAGTTTGAAGGTTTTGGTTCTAGAAGGCTTTTCCCCCACCAAGATAGTGGGAGCTAGTGGCCTTGGAAAGCCTTCTTGAATGTGAAGTGCTAGTGGAAGAGGTGGAAAGCACCAGCAGTGCCAGATCACGAGCAGAGGGCCGTATTCAATCAAGAATTTTAAATTAATTCAAATAATTCAACTTTTATCCTTTATACCATTTGTTTAATACCTGATTTTGCCCCAGTGTTCAATCTTGCAGGGGCATTTTTAACCTTACCTTTCTGGAAGGGCATAAATAGAACCTCCAAATTACTGTTCACAAGGAAACACTTCTTCAAAATATTTTGCTGCTTGCACTAAGAGAAGAAATGCATGAAATGAAAAGGGCATAAGATTTCTGCCATGTAACTTGCAAAGGTCTCCATTATAGAATAATTAGAGCTAGTAGGATTTTCGAAGTAGGCTACAGGAGTCAGGTATGCAAATCCTTCCCTAAAGGTTAATTGGGTATCTGGTAACTCCTTCATAGGCACCCCTGAAAGTCTTGTATTCATCATGAGTGCACTGGTTTATCCATTCCAATGCTAGTGTTTTCTATGACAATACTGAAATTCAGAGAACAGATAGATCAGATTTTTCTCCTTACTCGCATTCATCCAAATATTGGCACTTCCTGAAATAGTGTGGGTGAAACATACACTATAATACTTCTCTCAACCCTATGTACAGACCAAACTTAGTCACCTGGTTTAGGATGGAGATTTAACTGGAGCTGTGTACAAGTTTGTCTGGGAGTTCTCTCACCTATGTTCCTGATCAACACCCTTGATCTCAGCAGAATAGTGTAGTCTTAGAGGATCAGGTATCAGCTCCCTTGCTCTGATTTTGCTCCTGCACTCTTCAACCAAAGCCAAATCCTGTGCCTGACTCTGCTTTGTCAAGTAGTTGCAAAAGCACAAATAAAAACCCAGCAACTTATAGCTACTACTGTCAACAAAACATAGATTAACTACATTAGCTCAGCCTGTACTATAAACAGCTACATACTGTGGCACTAAGTACATACAGTAATGAGAAGATAATTAATTATCTTACTCAGAGCTGTGAAAATAAATTCACAGCTGGAATTTACATTGCAGCACCTGACCTGCAAACAGAGCCTGTCCCTCTGAGCTCACCACTGCCAGGAGAGAAGGTAGCGAGGAGGCAGTTAAGTGCAAGGCTCTAGACTGCAGTTGTATTTGCTTCTTCTTGTTTTGAACTGAAACAGTTCACATCTATTGGGTACAAGTGAACATACCTCCTCTTGTATTTTGATACTAGTGTGCCTAGCAACCCTGGCCATTTGAAGGAGCAAATTGGAATTTTAGGAACCAGCCTGCTACAACTTCCCTGAGCTGGAACCTGACTCCTTCAGTCCCTGTTACCACCGCCAAGGCCTCCCAGTCCTTTGGGATCTGGAGGAGAACAGCCAGCAGTGAGTGGGCTGAAGCCAGGGCTTACTTGAGGAAATGACACTCTTACCAGTCCATGGAATCAGAGAGGCTGCATCCAAGGGTGCTGAGTGTTTTTCCCCAGGAGGCACTAATTCACTGGAATTCCAGTGAACTTGAACCTCGGTTGTCAGCCAACAGTGAGAAATGCTGTCAGGTTGGCAACTTTTTGACCTTAGAGGTTGCAAACAGAGCAGAAGGGACACACTTCTCTTACAGGCCCAAGGACTCCACTCACAATTAGAATTCATATCCTGATAAAACATATAAAAGCAAAGTTACTTCAATAAAATCTTTTCAAATCTCTAAAAGGTTTGAAAGCAGTTTCAAATCTCTTGATACAAGTGCACTTGAACTCAGTCCTTTCTGTTAGACTCTGATCTATTTGCTTTTTTCCATTTCCCATTGGACATGCTGCTACAATTTTCCCTTGATGTCTGCCACTTGTGAAAGCCCAGAGGAAATGATAAGAATAGCCTAATAGAGATGAAAAATGAAGCAATCAATAGGCACTAAAATGGAAAACTGCATACATGTATATTACATTAACTACACAGAAATACATCTTCCAGGAGACTTCACAGTAATTTTTGCAAAAACAAATCACACCCCAAAAGTGCTTATTAATGTTATGAGAAATAATGTTGTTTCTAATGTCATTTTTACTGATGGATCACTAATTTATTTTTGAGGATGCTAGAATTAGTAGCCTTTCAAGAATTAGGGTTAAAAAAAATAAACCTCAGAGGCTATGTAGGTCAACACCGTCACTGTTTGTGATTTTAAAAGGGAAGACAAATCCAAAGGGATTCTAGAGGCTGCTTTCCCAACAGCTGCCAATTCCCAGCTATGCAGACCTTTAAGTATGAGATGAAGTCAGAATTGGAGATGATAATTAATATTTCAGTTAGGTATTGAGTAAAGGAGCAGGGGAAACCCAAGATAGTGTCAACATTTCCTGAATGCATTTTGAGCAACTCTTAATTCAGTGTTTTTTTCTGTAGATATTGTTTTGACAATACCACAAGAAGTAACAACGGAGCACAAGAAGATGCAGGTCAAGTAGTGATGACTATCCATTATTTTTTCATAGATAGAATCAGAAATCTGTCCATTTATCCCAAGTTTCCCATCCTCAGTTAACATACTGAAGAAGCTGCTGTTCATCCATGAAGCAAAAGAGCTGCCCTTCCCTCATTAGCAAATGAACAGACATATCCTGCTTTTTCCATCCATAGCTCATTTGTGTGACTACAGCCTTTAAACAAGAGCTTCACCCCAAAATGACTCTGAGAGAGACACATTAATACAACCGACTTAATTAGTAACATATTCAGCTGCCTTCAGTCAAAAATCCAACTGCCTCGTTTGTACTTTTAGCCATAGCCAAAAGTGACAGTTTGAAGCATTGCAGTAAATGTGTGAATGCTCTTCGCTAATGAAGTAATAGATTTTTAAGTTCCTATACAGGTATATTATGCTAATGTCAGACAGAAATACATCATTATGAATGCTATTAAGCTCTATTCACTTGATACGTCCTCAAACAGGATATATTAATCTCTCAAGCTTCCCCTAATCTATATATCCTCTTAAGAAGGAGATTAATTTCCATGCTCATTCATAAGCAAGTCACAGAGTCTATATAACAAACATTATCCAAATACATCCAAAGCGTGTCTCAGTTTTAACCCAGGAAACATCCTCTCCAGAGGCCAGAGAGTCCCTTGTGGAGAAGAAAAAAAATGCTTAACTTCCTCAGCTATGCTTCCTAAACTATTTCTCCGTACAGGCTCAACAATATGAATATGATGCATTATAAGAAGTTATTACACACTCTCTGGATAAGGGTCATTGAAGTTTCTTCCTGGGGATTGAAGAGAAAGCCAAAAAATAAAAGCACTATAAACTTCTTACCCATCAGTAGCACACAAACTGCAGAAAACTGGTTCTGCAGCATCTCTGTATATTACTGACTTACCTCAGCAGATTGCTGAGGACATTAGGGGGTTATTACACTTCCTTTATCCCTGAAGTTATAAGGAAACAGCTACTGGTAACAGCACAGTCATCTTCCTTCACCTTTTCAGAGCTCTCCCCTCTTACAGCCTAATACAACTGTGGATATCTCAATACAGAATACGATGCTTTTTAGCATACATTTGTCTCTTCTACTTAGCATGTGGGGCACTATGTTTATGAGAAGCATTAACATGAAGCATGTGGGAGCCCTCTTACATTGCTCAGAGGTTGGTTTTGGGAGGTGCTGGCTCAGGTTCAAGTCAGATGCTGGTGCAGGCACTTACATTCAGCAGCCTCCCAGTCCTACCCGCTTTCTGCACTCCATGTTTGCTCTATCTCCTCACACAGGGCTGTGAACAACTGTATCAAAGGCAAACAGGCAGAGAAAGGCCATTTGGAAGAGATCACCGTACTGTGACACGCAACCACCTTGAGTGTGGTCTGAGGAAGAGAGCCACTTGTGCAAGAGAGGCGAGTTCTCTGCTGTCTGAAAGCAGACAAAAGAATACAGATGTTAACCCCATTATTTAATTTACTAGTGGAAAGTGTTCAAATGTTACTGTAGTGGCTGTGGTACAGAAAAACCTATTCAGAAATGAAAGAATACTCTCTTCCTTATACTGTTCACAGCCATTATGTTTTCTTTGTTCTGTTCCGTCTTGAACAGATGCTAGAGCTGAAGACTTGCAGCCAGTTTCTCAGTTTTAGCCAATACATTTGATATGCTTCAGCATGGACTTCTAAAACCAGAAGCCACCAGAAGTGTTGAAAACCCTCTGATTTTTAATAGAAAAATGAATACTTGGTCTTCCAACTAACAAGAATTCTTATTTAAAAAGGAAAGTAGAGTTCACAATATGCTCTCTAGCATTTTTCCAATATTATTTTATGAATATTTAAATAACAGTTTTAGGCTTAAAGATTTTTTCTGGTTTCCCACACTTAAAGTTTTTGGCAGGAAATAATTTCATCATCTAGTGTTAAAACATAGTATCAGGCACTATGTGCATACCAATTGTTCATTAAAGATCCTGTTTAAAAACTAAAACAATTTAATTGCCCACTAACTCCTCTCTTTTACTATCTTGATGGATTCAGTTTGTCAGGAGATATTAAACTCATTAATCCTATTAAACTTATCACAGACTTGTTTTAATTTCAGAGAACACCTTCTTGCTGGAACACAGACAGCACCAGAGCTGAGGCTAAAGAAAATGGTGCTGCCCTGTAAGCCCTCACTAGTCCTCTGAGTACCAAACAGGGTTCAGGGTTTGGGTATTCAAAGCCTAAGCAAAAGAAGAGCCACAGGGCCCTTTGGGGCAGCCCTGTGTGTTCTGAGCTAGAAAAACTACCTGAAACACAGCAATAACTCTGTGGGTTGCTTTACATAGGTCTGCCCCCACACGGCTTACTCACTAGGAGGATCTTACCTTGCTGGGGAGAGCACCATGGTGGAAACCAGCACAGACATTCAAGGTGTGGAAGCATGGCAAGGCAGGGGAAAGGGCTGAATTCATGCTGCAGCACTGAAGACCTGGTATGGCAACAGGGCTGGGGGTGAACCTCGAAGTGGTGAAGAACTGAACATAGGGTGAAGCTCAAGGGTGTCACCTATTTGCAACCTCTCACTTTGCCATTCCTTTAAATACAGCCTCAGAAGGTGAGGACTAAAGGTATCAGCACAACTTGCACAACATCATCCCTCCCTACACAACCGCCTCTAGGCCAAAGTGCTCTCTATAAAGCAGTGGAAGTCAGACGTGGGCCCCTGTGGTTTTCTCCATACCATCCGTCCCACAGATTCAGGTGATCCAGGTTATTTCTGGGTCACCTAAAGAATCACAAGCTCAGGATTCTTCAGTTAGTTGGACTGAAAACAACCTGTTGTTGTAGGTGCCACTGATCAGGAATTATGAAGTTGCAAAAAGTGTCATTTACTTCTTTTCTGTGGAACAATTTTGAAAGGGAGAAATTGATGCAGACATGAGCTTTTGAAGTTTTCCCACTAGAAAATGCCAGGTTTCCTTTGGTGGTGTTCACTAGCAAAACCTGAAGTTTAAACTCCTTATCCCCAAACAAACCTGAAAAACGTAAGAATTTTGCAAAGAGCAAAATAGAAGAAATCCAGAAAGCCAGGATTTCTGCAGAATCTGACATCCCTGACAAGACAGGACTTGATAAACTTCTACTTTCAGAATAATCCTTTTCTTGCAGTATCATTTACCAGAGTCAGGACTCCTTTTCTGCTGAACAGGGACAACCTGAGGCTATTTGTACCCAGACACAAACATGCTTCAACTCCCTTAGATCTGCCTTTATATTACACGGCATTATTACCACTCTCATCACTTGAGGAGATAAGGAAAGTGATGTATTGCCCTAAAGCTTTGTCCAACAGTAGTGGCGATTTCTTTAGCTCCATTTACAAATTTAGAGCAGAACAATAAGCCTTCTGCATTTCTGGAAGCAGGTGGGAATATTTAGCCTCTTTTAGAACAACGTCATTTTCTTCAGGCAAACAACAATAGAATACACACCGGCTTTTTCAAACAGCAAAAGCCCATGTTGTGTAGGGATCTTACAAGCTTCTGAAAGGTGCAAGAGGAGGCTATGGTGACCCTTCGAGCAGGTAAGCATTTTCATTTGCCTGTTAAGTTACCTGCTTACGACCCTGCAAGAACATAGTTGGAGCTAGCATCTACATTACTACCCTCTACAAACTGCACTAGTTAACTGACAAAGACCAGCTCTTGGTATTATTCTAGCCCAAAACTTCCATTTGCTAGAAGCTTCCTTTAAGTAGAGTTAGAAGAAGAGTGAACCCAAGTTTTACACTGATAATAGTAATTACAATGAAGAATCAGTGCTTTGACATTATGGCAAAGAACCTGGAGCTTAGAACACCACACAAGCCAACCTCAAGGCTAGCAGTGCTCTCTCTGGCAAACCAAAACTGAATCATTCCGTCCAACTACTGTTATCTACTAGCACTGGTACATATCTCACTGAGCTTCATGGCACAGCCATTTATTTCCCCAAATGCATCAATTTTGCAGAAGAGACATGAGTATTTGTGTGCAATTGTGGCTAGGAAAACATCAAAAATTGTACTAAGCTCCTACACAGGGATTCAAATACAGCCTGCTGGGTTTTGAAAGTCTCTTACAATGAATTTCCTTAAGGTCCTTAATCTGAACAGACAAGTGAGGTCAGTCCTTTTTACAGAGAGGGAAACTGAAGGCCCAGGGAAGTGAAATTGTGTGCTCGGGAGCAACAGCAGAGCAGGGACTGAGCCCATGGCTGCAGACCCCTTTGTTTTGGTGATCTGAGCAGCAAGAGCTGGTGAAGGGCTTGGGGCACAAGAGTAATGAGGAACGGCTGAGGCACTAGGGGCAGGGTTTAATCGGTAGAAGAGAAGGCTCAGGAGGGATCTTATCACTCTCTACAGTTGCCTGAAAGGAGGTGGCTGGTCTCTGCTCCCAGGGAGCAAGTGACAGAGGAGAGAAAACAGCCTCAAGGTGCACCACAGGAGGTTTAGACTGGAGATTAGGAGAAATATCTTCATGAAAAGAGTTGTCAAATGTTGGAACAGACTGCCCAGGGCAGTGGTGCAGTCACCATTCAAGGAGGGATTTAACAGATGTGTAGATGAGGCCCTTAGTGACATGGTTTAGTGGCCTTGACAGTGTTGGGTTAACAGCTGGACTTGATCTTGGGGGTCTTTTTGCAACCTCCATGATTCTACTCCATGATTTTCCCTAAATTCATCATGACTACACATGCACTGCGAGTGAAATCTTTGCAGACTCTAGACTCTCCACAAACAACTTAAACCTTTAGCCTCTGTAAGATGTTGCATGCACCCATGCTGCTTTTGCTGAACAAGGAACACTAACAAAGTCCATTTGTACATTAAAATTATTTTTTTTTGTTGTAATCAGAAGGTTACTAAACCTGATTAGATTTTAAAATCTAGCAATAGAATATCCACACAATACCCTGTCACAGTCCTCCAATACTTCCATTATGGCCCAAGTTAAAACAACTGTTGTTCCTAGAACTAAAAGCAAGGACAAAAATCAAATGCTAGTAAGCTGTCTCCCACCTCAGCAGCAGTAAAGACCTGGGTTGCTTCACTGAATCTGAATTCTGCTTCCTTACAAAGGCCAATCATAGCACTGACAATTTCCTATGACCACACCAGAGCAGTTGCCTCTTTCAAGTCTGGATTGAAGCTTTCTTATTATTTAAGGGATGGGAAAGAATAAAATCATGTGCTAGTCAATTCCGTGCTGCATTACCGCCTTAGAGTAACACAAAATCCAGTTTCATGCTAATCATCCTCAGTCCTTGCTGCATGTAGCAGGAACGGGTCCTACTGTGTCCCACGTCTCATTCTCACCTCCGTGCTGTGCTCAGACACAGGTACCTAGCTACAGCCAGAGGAGAAAGTAAATCCCCACACTGTAATAGATGCTATACAAAGGATGGATAAATCACCTCAGGAAGAGCCCATCTTTCTTTCATGCAGTTTGTTGAATGACTGAACTCTGGAAATGCAGAATCCAGGGACACCCTCCTTGGCAACAAGCACAGCAGAGGCAGGAACTGGGAAATCCCTATCAGCTAACTTAAAGCTTGGAACAAACGGGTTATTTTAATTAGAACAGTGGTAGATATCTGGGTATATTTCAAAACAAGCATTGCCTCAGCTGGGTGTCTGGAACACACTGAGAACTCAGGTCTGTTCACTGCACAGAGTGGATATGGGGGGGAGCAATGTTTGAGGAAAGAAGAGATCTAAAGTTCAGCAGGGCTGAAGCAGAATGTCAAAAACAGTTTTGAAAGCAAGCACAGCATCCTCCAAGCCTGGTTACACAAGAGTCCAGGGACAGCTGAGAAGTTACATAGAAGTTTAGAGATGGGCAGTAAGTATTCTTACTCACAGCCAGGCAAAACTTGCCTCTTCCTCCTCTGCAACCTGTTCCCCCTCTTCTGAGATGATCACAGGTGGTTCACACTTTCCTGTGCCTTTACTTCTCCATTCTCCTGTGAGCTGGCCATGGAAACAGCACCATCCAGCTCCTAGCAACAAAATAACTTGCTCTGCCTCAGTTTTCAGCATCCTCCTCCTTCCTACTGCTTTGTGTTGTAGAGAGGCCACACAACCCATCACTGAGGGATGCAAACCTCTAGCTGTGCACTTCCATGGAGCAGAAGATGTCCTTCCCCATCAGCTCCCTGACAGGGCTGTAGACAAAAGACAGGGCTCCCATACAGCTGCACTGTACTCTCTCAGCAAGTCTCTGCATTTTGAGGCTTCAGCCTCAAGCAGAGTTTAAAACTAGACTCTCTCTATAGCTTTCTGCAAGTTGTCTTTAACTAGAGGAACTTTTAAATTATGAGCCTTCCAAAGTATTCAAACTGCTCTCCTGGAAAAAAACACAACATGTGATAATTCATTTTGGACAGGCAAAAGCATTCCAAAAATTATGAGCATGATTCATTTGAACATGACAATAAACAAAGGGATTTGCTTCAAAGACAGCTGGTAAAAGCAAAACACTCCCAAAGGATCCAGCGGCTGCTCTGGGCTGTGCCACCAGGCTTCTTATGCGAAGGCCTGATCAACATGAACCCCTTAAAAACCTATTTGTCATACTGCATCAACAGTCCTTTCCTGCTCTCCTTCTGCCCTGCCTGCCCCTTGGGTAGCTGCATGAACAGTGAAGAATGTTTCTTCAATGATTCATTCAATAAAGATCACAAAATTCATCAGACACATCATTCAAGCCATTATTTGTCAACTTTTGCTGCTCACATTGCAAGAGAGAAATTGAGCTCCTGAGAACACACAAAAAGGTTGTGGCTACAAAACAGCTTTGCCGTATCTTAAGTAGACTATTATTTAGCAATGTCCGTGCCCAAACAGCTCCTAGTGCCCAGAGAAAGGCCAGCACAAGAGACAAAATAGAGGTTTGCTCTCCAGCATCAAAATGCGGAAAAAATACATATATTTATCTTAAAGGTCGGTTCCGTCACTAAGTAGTTGCCTAGCAACATCCCCTAGCAACCCCAGTGCAGGAAAGCCACAGCCAGCACTCTCCTATAGCCAATTAGAAATGGTAATTTCCACGGGAAGATCCCACCATCCGTTCCAATTAGAAACAACAATTCTTTCCTCATCAACAACCTTTCTTATTAGAAACTTTGTACATTTATTTTTGTTTTGCTCTGCCCTCTTGCACTGCCCAGTAACAACACTTTACATCAGCAGCAAGTCAACGTTGACAGTATTAAGAGCAACACCTAAAAGTACAATGCAACCCATTCATCTTCATTGCAAATCAATGATGGGTTTCTTCTCTTCCACAAAAGAAGCTCAAGCTCCAGCTGGCCCTTCAGTGCTCTTCAGATGTGGAGATACTCTCAAAGGAAGAGTCCTACAGTGAGCTGTAGTTCTGGCACCAGAAGCTGCATTGTGCTTCCCAGAGTTCACACGGCTGTAACTGGGTAACTTCTCTTTATGTTCTGAAGCATAATGTCATTAGTGAATGTGGAATTGCACCAGCAAACTACTGTACTTCCCTGTGTCTCAGAGTCTGTAAGCAACAGCAACGGGTAAGAACGGGTTGTATATAAAAAAGTAATTAAAGTGCTTGGTAATTTCATGCCTTTTAATGCAGTGTGCTCTGAAATGAGATTTGAAGACTAAAAAGCCAGGCAAATCCTTGAGATGGGAATGATCACCTATTTAAAGCCTTTCATACATGGAGCTGCCTATCTCGGCAGTGAAATTAAATGGAGAGAAAGAGGAAAGAAAGCAAGCCTGTGTGGGCTGGTGACTGATCAAGGTTTAAACAGTCTCATTTACTGATCTCTCTAATATACAGTAATGACAAAAAAATAGATTTTCTGTTGTCAAATCACCATAATTTTGTAATTGTTTACTCTTTCCAGAGCCAAAAGCTATCTCTTCCTTAACTGCTTGCAAAAACTCTTATATGCTGTCAGCAGCAGTTTTCCTACTCAATCCCTCATACAAAGTGCCAGTGATATGAGGGAGACATCTCCCTCAAAGTTTGATGGAGATAAGCTCTAACATAACACTTACAGACCTCACTCAGAACCACATTTCTAATAAGCTGTAAGCTCTCAAATCCTTAAAGAAGGATGATCTTACAGCTCTCTACAGTACCTGAAAGGAGGGGAGTGAGGTGGCAGCCAGTCTCTCCTCCCAAGTAAGAAGTAATAGGACAAGAGGAAATGGCCTCAAGTTGTGCCAGGGGACATTCAGATTTGGTATCAGGAGAAATGCCTTCACCAAAAGTCCCTTCAGAGTCTTAGATCCTGAGGCACTGCTCCATGGAAGCAAACAGCACTGCTGACCTTCAGCACCTGACATGGCCTGGGATGCTGTCACTGCTGTAGCATCAGTGCAACCACTACACTGCCATTCCTCAAAATCCTCTTTCTCAAAGGGAAAAAAGCTGAGGGTCAAAGGCAGTATGTACACCATGAGAGGATGCATTAGACCACTGTTACTTTTCAAAGTTTTAAGTCCTGGAACACTAGGCAAGGGAGGGGGAAGGAAGGGAATAAGTTTGACTCATCTGTCCCCTGGCCTTGGACAGGGTCAGCTGCCACAGTACCCCATTCCCAAAAGGCATTTTGATGATGAGCCATCAGTGATGAAGATACTACTACCTCAAAAGATGAATCATTTCAGTGCCTCTAACTTGGCCATTAATAGCAAAGCTTTGCCATAGTGGGAGGCCTTTGATTTCATCACTCAAGACTCTCTTAAAGAATTCCCATGGCCCATACGACATCTGCCAAATTACAGTTTCTATTCACAAGGAAATCTGTTTTTCCCAGTTTCCAAATCCTGCTGCATGCATGGGACTTAGTTGGGCTGCTGCTCAGTGGCATTTTCTGGCCATCCTCCTACAAAAGAAACCCTCAGTTACCAACACTTCCACCAGCCAGAGCTGCTTTGCAGTGGCTGACACAGCTAGAAAGCATGGCAGGTATTTGTGGCAGCATCTGACTTCAAGTTGAGAAATGACATTACAGCTCCAGCAGCATCAGCTTTATAGACACTATTAAAAGAAAGCTTATTAGTTTGTGAAGCTGATGTGGTGCATCTGGAACCCTCCGGCTGACTACTGCTAGCTCCTTATTTCATAAAGCCCACAGCAAAATTAGTCAATAGTAACAGAAGGTGTAAAAACCATGACTGTGTCATTTAATGTATAGCTTGTCAAATTTATTTGAAAGGTCTATACAGCCCTTAGCAAGGAAAAGGATCCCCACACTTGCCTGAGAGCAATGTATTTGGTAATAAGGTAATATAATCAAAAAGCAAACCTTCCTCCATAGCAAACACACTTTGATGCTCTGATTTATGTGACAGTATCCTGCGTCAACTAGGGCTGGGAGATGGATCTGCCTACACCTCTCCTTTAAAGTGAGCACAGTAAAAGTACCAGAAGAGCAGTCTCCAGAGCTAGCTGAGGAGAGGAGAAACATAACAACAAAGCAGGTTCAGTTCTGCAACAGCAGAAACTTCAACACACTGAGTGTGAAAGATGCAAATATAAGGGTCAGAAAACAAGTACTGCCATTCCTGGGTGAACATGGGAAGAGGGAGGTAGGGATAAACGAAGGCGGTCCTCTCTGTTTATCATCTTCTCAGCTTCTCCAAGAGTCAGTGCTCCCTACACTGAGGCTGGGCTGCAGGTCTGCTCCCCATTCCTCTTGCTGTTCCCTGGTGCTACTCACAAGGTCTGCCATGAACCTCAGTCTGTCTCAGCTGAGCATGGTGGCTCCCCATGAACGGAACAGCCCTCCAGTACAGGACCAACCCAGGCTGAACAGAGGGGTGCCTTGTTTTCTTTCACCCAAGCACAGCTTTTAAAACTAAAGCAAACCATTTAAAACAAGTAAACCACATCCCCCAGCCAGAACCACCATGCTGGTGGTTCCTCAACAAGCCATCTGATGGGAGACAGAGATGAGCTCTTAGGCAGAAGTTCTTCCCTGTGAGGGTCATGAGGTGCTGGCACAAGATGCCCAGAGAAGCTGTGGCTGCCCCATCCAGAT
>JAVHNF010004029.1:10599-21532 GCA_034783455.1 Micropsitta finschii | reverse complement strand
AGCCTTGGTAGGAAAGCTGTCCTCTCAGGGCACTGTGTGCCAAGGGAGTAGGATTTCATGGTCACCATTCTCTTACTCTAGCTGTTAAATCAGAAAGTTCAGCCTGAAAAGCTCCACTTCTGAGTCCTCATGGAGAGTCACTGTGAATTTAGTGTCTACCGCTGGCTGGTCCCTCTGGGCTCTCATACCAGAGACAGAGACTATTTCTTCTTGTGGTGAATGCCAAGCACACCTTTTACTCTGAATGACATATTGAGGAAGAATAGCTTGGTAGTGGTAATGGTGGCCCAGGGCAAAAGCCTCAATTTTACTGCTGAGATTTTTAAAGGAGAAGCAACCTCAAGAATTGCTCGATGATTTACATTTTGGGAAGCAGTGCTGGCTTACACTGGCTTAGCTGCTTGTTGAACTACTGTGCAAGCAGTATTCTTGATTGTATATGTTTATACAGAAAGCTTAACCTTATTATGGTTTCTGATTGCAACATGTTGCTGGCTGAACATGCAGTGTGCAGTGCTGATGCTCAGGAGACACATACCTTATCCTGGTTCCATGGGCAGGCTCTGCAAGCCACTTCCAGGCAAATTGTGATTCATATGAGCATGAGAAGCTGTGGGTTGGAGAAAGACAGGAACACAGAGCAAAACCTGTACGCATAAGGCTGTGAGAGGAGTGTGTATGTGGAAAGTCCTCAGGCATTGCCCTGTCTCTGCAAAGCTCTGCCCCACTATAAGCTTTATTTTGTGTAGCCCCTCAGGCCAGTTAAAAGTCTAACATTAATCAGTCTTCTCTTGGTCATTCTCAAGTTTCTTTCTCAAAGGAAGCATTAGTCAGTAGTTTTATCTCTCAATTTTGTGTTTATTTTTGAGAGAATTTTTGTAAAGGTTCTTCAAGTAATGTTTAGTCTGTTTGCAAAATCTTATATCAACATGCTTTTGAATTTGTCGTGTCATGTAGGGAGACATAACACACAGAGAGTTTCTTTAACTGTGAAAAGCAATATGGCTCTTGGCAACTTTGCCTCCTCTTTTGTCTCTTTCTAAGTTGGAAAGTGGATTTATTTTGTTAAAGCCAAGAGACATTTAGAGTTACTTAAGGCCTGAGTAGGAACTGCCGACTGTTATTCCTTCTCTGTAGCATTCCCATGACTGCAGGGGCAGGAGCACTTTGGAAAAATGGGCAATTAGTGCTTCCTTATTAAGGTTATTAATGGTTCCGACCCATGCGATAGTAAAGAAAATCCTGAATATTAACCTTATGACCTAAAGGGATTTCCTCTCGTAAGTCATGGTAATTTTTTTTTAGCTCCTAAAAATACTCATTTGTATTTTGTATTCTTGCTGAACAAAGTGGCTTTGAATAAGATGAAATATTTTCTTCAATTTCAGTAAGATCAGAGTAATTCAGGTCACACATTCCCCATCACAGTATATAGTCTGTGAAGGGTGTATTGCCAGAAAACTACAAATGCTTTCAAAGAAGTGCAAACATCTTGTGTCTCCCTGATCTTGTTCTTTTAATGATGATTACTAATTCACTGCTGTGTTAAATGCATTAGATGAGGTTGGCTGAATTTTCATTGAGAAATATCTTTGCCTACAATCAATGGTTTGGCTTCACCCCAGGTCCTAATGCCATGGGGTGGAACTATATTCACAAATTCCTAGAATTAGATGTGTTCTTCTCATGTATTTTCTTTCTGGAATGAGAGTAATAACCTAGCTTGTTTGGCATTTGCTAGTTTTGACATCAGGCAGAAGAAAGCTTTTGTTAAAATTCTTATATTAACAGTCCATTGTTAATAGCTTTGTGTTCTCTGCAAGACTAAAAATAGGAGTCAGAGTAAGCATCCTTCTGGATTGTATTTGTGGAATTGCACAAATGGCTGATATTACCAGCTGGTAACATATGACACCAGCGTTAAAATGCTGGCATGTATTAGCTGTAATGCAGTCTTGTGAGTGATCTCTCTATTATGTTTTCATTGGGTATTTGCATACTCTTTTCTGTTAAAATTTCTTACCAGCTTTGAGTCAATGCCAGAATTTAGGTTTTTTAGCCTTTTCCTTGCTTATTCATTTTAAAATGCAGCCTGTGGCAGTAAGACTTAAATATTCCCGAGGCCTGAAGGTGCTGTCACTTTTAATAGCATCAAAGCACCAAAATTACCTGAAGGCTCAGGTCAGGCCTTCCCACCAGCTTATTTGGCCAGTCCCACTGCCATTTGCAATTCAAGTATGAGTTCAGCAAAAGTGGATGTTTAAGCATTATTACCAGGGGAATAAAAAGACAAAAAATCAGATTTTGAGCACAAACCAAACATAGACAAATCCCTTTTCAAATTGTTTAGAGTACTGGAGGAATACCTCTTACCACTTGCTTTTCATTTTGGCTGTTTTATGGGTTTGCACACACTGAAAATAACACCTGTTTGCTCCAGATTTAGTTTATACACAAGTAGACAATTAAGGATAGAATTTACTAGATACCGAAATCTGCTCATTTACATGTGCGGTTCACATTAAAAGGAGTACTGATGCACCCAAATACCAGTTCAGTTAGAGTTTGATAGTAACAGTGAAGCTGTGAGTTTGAGGTTTCACAGAGCAAACAGTCTCAGCAGTTGGTGTGAAGTTTGGTCTTCACCAAGGGGAGATGTGTCCGGTTGCATGGGCTGGACACTGTAGGGTCTAACTACTAAGCAAGCACTAACTCGGCAATAGAAGTTCTGTTTCTGTGCCTGTCCTTTTCCAAATGTGACTGAAAACTAAAACCCTGACTATTGGTGTTCTAAGAAGTCAGTGCCACACAAGGATTCAGTTGGCCATATTCCTTTCTGTTCAATTATGACTGGTTTCAACATAACTTTCTTGTAGCTTTGAATGTTAGTTTTGACCATTTCATGCAATAAACTGTTGTATGCAATTTGGCAGTCCAGAACTGACTGTGTTTGGGCAAAGTGGTTGGATCAGGTATGTGTGTGCATACTGCAATATAGGTTGTAACTCAGCTGAAAAAAGGTTTCATAAAGTAGCCAGTGGGAAGTACCAAGTTTGGGCTAATTATTACTGGTTTGATTAGTTCCCAAGAGGTGGCAAACTAATATGGTGCATGGATATTTATTTTCAGTTTCTTAGACATTGCCTTGTTTTCTGGCTGTATGGCTGTGGAACTTTCATTTCGATTGTGAGGCTGTTGCTCATACATCTGCAAATTTTAGCCAAGTGAGCAGTGTTAGCCAAACTGCTAGATAACACCTTCAAACAAGATGTTTTGGCATGTGGAGACATTATACTACCAGTCAGGTTAGAATCCTGAGCTGCACATCTCCACGTGATTCCCCTGTAATCCCTTGGATAAGAATGTGTATTTACTGTGGAACTCCAGAAAGCTTAGCCAGAGCTGAAGGTTTCCAATTTGCTAGATGCTGTGCAGAACTGAAGTCACTGTTTTGGTGTCTCAGCATCACCCCATCCTTCCCCTTAATTTTCCTTCAGGTTTTATTGTGTCATAACTTCCTTTGACTCCAAATGAATCTTGCAGATTTCAGGTAAGCTGGATGGGATGGGTCAGGATGGATAGGAAGTTAAATACACCGAACAGGTATGAGAGACCTTCTTTCTGCCATCTCTTCTAGTTTATTCCCAAGAGTCTTCATGTGAAGGCACTATCTACTTTTCCCCTTCCAAGAGCCATTTCTGATGATATATTCAACCTTAAGGATGCGGATTTTCATGCTACCACAGGGATGGAGGTCTAGCTTTTGAATCTTAAGTACAGCAGTTTCTGCCAAGAGCTTTCTCTTGCAACATGCACTAAAAGGTCAAAAGTTAAAATAAATGTAAAGTATGTTCAAGGGAAAATTCACCACACGTACTTGACCGTTGGGGCTTGAGGATATTTTTTTCTTGCTTTTCTAAGTGCTGAGACATATTAGGGATTTTTATGGGTTTGAGTGTGATCCAGCATTGATACTGTAGCTCTGGAAGAGTGCCAGCAGGGAGGCTTACAGAATATCAAGTTTTATACCATCTTATGTAATGTTTATGCGGGTGGGATATGACATATTGAAATTCAATTTATTGAAATTATTGAAATTATATTCATACTGCCTTACTGCCAGTGGGGCTGAAATAGCTCTGTTCTGTGGCATTCCTGTTTGCACAGACATAGACACTCGGGGGAGATAGGTTTGCATTAATGTTTTTGTCTTCTCCAGCACTTATTTTCACTGGTGAACTGGTGCCATCACAGTAAGTGCCTACATTGTGCAGTCATAGGCATGTAAATAAATAAGAGAAAGGGTCAGAGTTCTTAAAAATAACAAAAAATTATTCAGGTTTGTATTGCTGGTTTGGGAACCTTCTTTTAGACTGGGTTTAGTTTCTTTTCAGAAAAAGCAATATTTCCCTTATTAATCCTTTCATTGCAAAACTCATATTACAATGCACAGAAATCACTCTGTATGAGTTATGTCTTTTTTATGTTATCAGTCTAATTCAATCAGTGTGGATACATTTGCATCTGTATAAAGCTACCCTGTACAATGCAGTTTTTTCCTGCCTAAGAGACAGAAAGAAAGACATGTTTACTCTGAGGTCACTTGGTTGCCATGTGAGAGCTTGGTGGTACAAATACCACCATGTTTGGGGAAAGAGAGAAGCCACTCTCCTAGCCAAAGAAGTACTTGCAGTAAGTCAAGACCAAACTGTAAGTGAATAAAAATGTAGCTTTATAAAGGTGCATTTGCTACTTGAAGCTGTTTAATCTCAAAGAAAAAAATAATCGACATATTTGAGAAGCTTTTACTGTAAAGGCTACCATTTCTGACCAAAATAAAGTTCCACTTTTTTTTTGACTGGGCATTTACTCATCTTCTCTCATGCATCTTAACAGCCTTCTGAACAGCAGCTGGAAGTCTGATATACATTGCTGATGGGAACATGGAGCCTTTTTCATTACAGTAATCTACCATGGAGCATCCAGTTTATAGTTATGGTCAGAGGACTGCACAGAAAGTCCCTTTTCAGACTAATTGCTCAGCCATAACACAGGTGGCAGTAAACTTTCTGTTCAGTGTCGACAGAATGAATGGGTCTAAATGGCAAAAAACCACAGAAATATAGGCTAGACAGCAGATTAGCTTTTCAGTTAATGGGATTACACTGTAAGAAAAAACAATGAGACAACACTGCAGTTGAAATAGGCTGAAGAATTCTTACATGTGCTTTATTTGTTTCTCAGAAATTTAGCAATTTAAGAAGCCTATCCTATCTGTCATTCTTAAGCTCACCACAGAATCTCAAATCAATTCAGCAAGAAGACATTTAGCCAGTTCTTTGAAGCATCCAGACATAAATATTACGATATCATTCTGTTGGTTGGGATTATGTTACGTGTTGAATGATTGCTACTCATTTTTTGCCAGTATAATCAATAAAAGTGACACTAAGAAATCCGATCTTCCTTCTCTGCAGGCCGGCTTTGGGTGGTCTTCTTACATCATCTTTTCGGCTGCACCAGGAGTCCTTGGCAGCAGAAAGAGAAAGACGACGGAAGGAGAGAGAAGAAAGGTTGCAAAGGATAGAACGTGAAGAAAGAAACAAATTCAAGTAGGAACCAAATTTGCTCTCAGTCTGTTGCTTTAATGCGTGATGGATTTGTAAATCATTGAGACATCCAATTGCAAAATAATTTAATTGATGAATAGGTTGTGTGTCTCTTTAGATATCTTTCTTGATCTAAGTATCTTAAGAACTGATACACTGAGCACATTATGATAAACCAGCATTTAGTAAACCAGCAATTCTTTTGAGGACAGCTTTGTATTTGCCAGTTATACTATGTGGGTATCTGCAGAGGCCAGGTTTTATTAGCTAGTATACTTCTCAGAGTAAATCTCAGTGAAGCATAGGGTTTGAAGACGAAACAGTGGGAGGAAGGTGTCTAAAAGGGAGGAAGGGACAGCACTGAGACGACTTTTTGGGTTCTGCAAAGTAAAACTGTTTTGCTGTTTTGGGATGTATGGTAGTGTTTTTAAACTGCTTTTTCTTACTTTTCTGTACATGCATATTTTCTTCCTGGAAGCAGCAACTGATGGAAGTCAGTTATCAAAATCATTGCTCAAGCTGTGGCCAGACAAAGGCCCCAGATGAATATAGGATTCTCCATTTTCACATCCAAGAATATATTGTGTGCTGTGGGATCCCAGGGTGTGCTGCCTGAGGATATTAAGAGACAAGCCCACTCCTCCTGTTAAATCCATGCCTGAAAATCCCATCGCAGGCATTAATAAAGACTACAGTGGGCTTAGGATAGTTAAGGAGCCTGTACCTGACATAGTTTGCCTACTGCATGAAGAGTGTACACTAAGAAACCAGTTTGTTTCCTCATAAACAGGGTGAAAAGTAAACATAGAACACATAATGTTCTAAAGAATGGTTTTGTAGCCTCAGAGTTGGTATTTATGGAAAACATGGCACTGGGTTTCATGTGAGCTTCCTTATTAGTATACAGGATTATTTTCACTGTAATCATCTCGTTGGTAAGAAACGGTTTGTGTCATAGTGAATTTGGAAAAAGGAGTAACTTACTAGTGGTTGGTTGGTTGGATGCTTGAAGGAAATACTCTCCTGGCTCCAGAAGATAGCTAGTTTAGAAGAAAATGAGAGGCAGAGGGAAGGTAGGAGAGCACCATAATAGGATCTTTGGCAGCCAACAGCTGCCCATGTTCTCCTGAAACAAACAATCAGGTCTCAGTCTTAAAGGCTCTTCCAAAAAATCTCCCTCTAAGTGGTATCATCAGGCTGCAGCAGCGTGCCATAGACAGCCAAGAGCATCTTCCAGGAAGGAAACTTCCAGACCAAAAAAGCCACCAGGACATTTGGCAGCTTGACCTGTTTGAATAACAGATCTGCACATTTCACTGGAGATTGGGTACAGTAGTTGTTGTGTCACTAAAAGAGATCCCTTAAAGTCAGAAAAAACAATTTTTTTTAAATATACGTCTTCATACCATTACTCCCAAGTCGGAAACTGGTTAACTAAATTTCATTACTGTGTTCCTTATTTAAAATGATAATTTTTCAGTGTTCAGTGTTTTCATCTTCTAGATTTGAGTTCCATGGTCACCCGAACTTATAACTTGTGTTTGAGTAGAAGGTCTCTAAAGCCACCAAACTTCACAGACAGGCAGCACCCCACAGTTGATTAAACAGTCTGGCAGGAGGAGGAAAAGCCACAGCAGTCATGGGCAGTTTTGCAAGAGTTCTTGGGATTACAGTATCATATCATAAGTTTGGCTAGAAACCCAGTCTCTGAAGATGTATTTTTTGATTAAAAATAGCACTTGCAATTCACAGCCTTAAAACTCGTGAGCAGTACTGGATTTACCCCCATGACTCATTTGTTATCTAATTCTTTCCAACTCTGCCTCAAGAACATTGCTCTAGTTTCTGGCACGATTATGGACAAATTGAAGATAATTTAAAGGAGAGCATCACCAGTCGTGAAAGAGCTTGAGTTTAGGAGAGGTATCAAAAAGCTTCATAAGCTATTACTAGCAAAAGGAATGCTTTACATAATGAGCATTTTTCTCAGTAAAAGGACCATTTTACCTGCTGCATGTATAGGAAAGTGTACCCTAAAATATAGATAGGCATTCTTCTTCAGCTGTAGGGAAGGGTGAAAGCTGTCGAAGGGGAAAGAGTAATGTTAAAATATGCCTGCTGAAAAATTCTTAGATTTTTTTTCTTGGAGTTATTCCCATAGCTATTGTAATTCCAAAGAATACTCTGAAAATATGATAAAAGTATAACCAGGTCAGGGATTTAAAGAATGTGGAGGTAGCCTGAAACAGTAATGTATGTTCCTTATTGTCGGACTTTTGAAGAGCACTTGCAAGCAGATGTTTGATATCTACTGGTATGGTAGATGAAAAGTAATTCCTTTGATGACAGAATCTAAAGAGAAAAAAACAGTGTTTTATTCATAAATGGAATAGTTCTGAAAATCTTTCTGGTACTCTCAGGTTACAGTGCTGAAGAAGCTAACAAATAAGGTGAAAATCTCATCAGTTTTGTCTATCAGATTCAACAAAATATTAAAAATGCATTGTAAAGAACCATCTTGCTGTGATATTGAAGGAGGCTTGATGTTCACAGGATTCTTCTGTTCTCTGAGTTAAGTTTGCATCCACATTTGTGGATTTGACAGCCCTGCCTGAGATCACAGTGCTCAGGCTTCCGAAAAGTTGACCTGGCAAAAGCCAAATACATTAATTACTTGAGGAGCTGAGAGAAGGGCAGCTCCTCCCAGAGATGCAGGGATGTTTGTATCTGAAACTCATGGTGAAAAATAAAGAAGTGACAGGTTGTTACCTGTCCAGTGATCCCGCGTGCACCTTGTAAGAGCAAAGAATTGTGCTACTCAATAAGGCCAGTCCACTGTCCCATTTCCAGCCATGGCAACTAAAACACACTGAGGAAAGGTACATTAGGAGGAGGCTGATATGGTATGCTCCCTGCCTTGGTCTGGCTTGCCAAGTGCTGTGTTCACTGTTTTGGGGCATTCTAGATAGAGCAGATGAGGACTGGTTTAATAGCCACTAATGCCTGCTCATCATGGCTTTAATTAATTTTATTATGGAGGTAATTATATCAACTTTCAGTTACTAGGGTTCAAAATGTACTTCAAGTTCTTCACTTTTGGGGTTTTTTTTTATGATTATGTGTAAAGATCTTCTGAACTACATATTTGGTGTACACATACCTGTGAATTATGCACAGATAAGTGTATACATACTCTTTTCAGCCTTTTTTACAAAAACAAGCTAACGATTTTTATCAGCAATAGTCTTCATTGTTTCTGATCATCTTGTTTGTATTGACCTGTTTCTCCTATTGTACTATACCTCTGTTAGCTTATTCTGCTGGTTTCCTCTGCAATTTACTGCAATTCTGTTTCTAGCCGTGATTACTTAGACAAAAGAGAAGAACTAAGACAAGCAAGAGAAGAGAGGTTTGTATATAATGCATCCATCCTTCCCTTTAGTTGTTTGCATTTTCTGTGTTCTTTACTGTGGAGCTGTCATGTATTTAGATTTTTAACTCTGCATGCACAGAACACTATTATTCCAAAAGACTTCTATAAGAAAGCAGTTGTTTCATTAGAGTTCTTCATTAAAGAGAAAAATTAAGTCCAGCTGTAAGCACAGCAATAAATGAAGAGCAGTGGGGCTGGAGTGCATAAGAATGATTGACGATCTATCTTTTATCTATTTGTGTGGGAAAAGAAGCTTACTCCATTTGCCTCAGAAATTTGCCAAAATTTAGTATAGTTATAAATTGAATAATCATGTCTTTTTCACCCAGTGAATCCCAAGCTTTCTGGAGGGTCAGAAAAGGCAGCTGAGGATAAAGGAAATTAGGGTCACAAGCATTGCAAAGCTGCAGTCACAGGCTGATGGAAATGGTTCTGACCCTCTCCCAGCATATTTTTATCTTTCAGGGCCAATTTTTCTTTGCCAAACTCTCTAAACATCACTGAGTCAATTGCAAAGCTTAGCAGTGTTTATCATTGGGGCATTGTTTTAGTTTTATTTAAATAGCATATTTAAAGGGACTGAGGGTTTGGGGTATTCTTTTCCTTTTATTAAATTTGATTAAATAGTTTAAAAACTCTGGACTATACTGGGAGCTATGTGCTTATGAAAGCACATTTTTCAAGGAATACTCGACAAAAGACCTTTGCCTTTCAGTAGCTTCATCTCTACCTCTGTTTGTAGTTGCACCCTGGAGGGAGCTCTTGATTTTACCTGGAAAGTATGTGCATTACTGAATAAACAGTAGATGAAAATCATCCAGATTGCTTCAGTTCTGCTTTTATGGTTCTCTATAGATTTTTCTCTGGAGATACTTTTGAATTGCAAAGAACTGGAATTACTTTATCAAAGTATAAGAGCAGCCATCTAAGAAATCATTGTGTTGCTGCATTTTGGGTTTGGGTGTTTTTTTCGTTTGTGTTTTGGGGAGGCTTTTTGGTTGTTGGGGTTTATTTTGGTTTGCTTGGAATTTTTTTCTTCCCTTTTTTTTCCTACAAAATCCTCATACAGGAGGCAGTTGATTTCTTTCCACTGAAGTCTGATCTGTTGTGGCTGAAGCAGCTAATATTAGAAAATGATTTTGAAATCCCTTAACAGTAAGAATAAGTGGATGGGCTTCCCTTTGTCCTTCCAGCCAAAACAATTACAAACAGTTTAGAAAGTTTTCTGAAATGAAACGCGTCTGAGCATGTAAGCATCATACACAGATCATAGCAGAGTAAAAGCTTTTACAGCAAACATGCTTGTCAGCAAGATTTGAAACAAATTAGAAGCAAGCTCTCCAGCACTTTCCAGTTGCAAAGGAACATGCCAAGTAAACTGGAGTACTTTTGAGGAAGTGTTCACGAGCAAGACATCACTGCTGTGCAATCTGAGGCAATTTCACTGGTCAGTAGGAATGTGGCTTTATCCTCAGGTTTCTTTTGAACTGAAAAGTTAAATTATCAGTTCTTCCTCAGAAAGCAGAAAGACACATTTGCTTTGACAGTATGTATATATTGGAGAAACCTTCAAGTTGCAGAAGTCTTGCACATATTGTCCACTACATTGGCCTTCTGCAACTATCTTTTTAACACACACCTTTGCACAAATGAAATTTCATTTCCTATAGCAAGTTGCATGTTGACTTGTCTTAAGAGAATGTATGAACTATAAAAAAACCCTATAGCCAAAGTCCTAAAAGCCTAGTTACTATCGGAGAACTTGACGATTGGTGCACCAATATAACTAACTCTTAAAAACTTCCAAGGCTGAGGTGCCTTCCACGCCTGACAATTCTCTGATTCTCTGAAATCTGGATGGGAGGCCTCCTGGGGAGTTCTCAGCCTTTTA
>JAVHNF010003990.1:0-10156 GCA_034783455.1 Micropsitta finschii | reverse complement strand
ATATCCAAAGCTGGCTAACCTCGTCAGGTCCCAGATGCAAGTTTTATGCCTTAAATGCATAGGCTAACGTGATTCTCAGAAGAATTAAGGGAACCAGATCCTGTGGCTAGATGAGCAAATTCATCTGATTTCTAGTTTATGTATCTCTATTGCTTATGGAATATCACACAAAAATGCACAGGTGAACTACCACATTATTAATGTGCACCAAATGAGGATTTGTCATTGATGTAATGCAGCTCTTCTGAACTTCTACAGGAACTGACAACATTCAGCATATTGCATAGCTTCTGAACATACTGGTTTTGTTTTTAAAACATTAATTTGGGCTTGAATTCAATGAGATCTACTTTATTTTTGCAGCAAACATTCAATTCAACTGAATTCAATTAAGCTACAATTTATGCCAGTGTAATTAGGAGAAGAATCTAACCTGATAAGGTACAACATGACTTTAAGATGTAGTGCTTAGGCTGCACTGTAAAATATTGTTACATCATGAGGTACAGGTAACATTGCTTTCCTAGTCTGCCAGTCTTACCAACTCTAAGCAAAAAGACAAGAAAACAAAATATGATTGTTTGGAGATTTCAGAATTCTTTATTAACTCCATAATCAACAAAACTGGATTTCATACTGGAATGGAAATTAATAATCCTACCATTTTGTTGACATTCTACACTTTTACGCAATACATGGGTCCCAATGACTTAGAAAATTCTGGTGGCTTTTTACTAAAAGTAGGCTCAGTTTATATTAAATCTACAGAGATAAATGACAGTGCGTGCACTTTGGAAGACATTTTGTTGAATATATAATTAGTTTCAGAATGATATAGTGAAAGTTTTGCCTTAAAATGAGATGAATAACACTTAGGATAACTGAATCTGTGCAGTTTGCAAACAGAGTGGGCTTCTCTTGTTGCTTGAGCAATAAATTACTCCTGGAACCTGGGCACAAGCTTGCTCAGAGGTACCAATCAGATACTCTACAAAAGTTATGCTAGAGTGCCTCAGGAAGAAAATTTTACTTCTAGAAGAAGCTAACATGGAAAAATGAGTAGAGCAAAATATTTTCTTTCAGTTTTGATATTTGCCTCTTCAGGTAAACTTGAAATGCTAGCAGGAGTTAAGATATTACAGTCAGTACAATCAATACATAGAGATCATGTCTCACCTGTCGTTTGGTGACACAATTCACACAAGGACACGCTCATCCTGGCCCATGCAGGGTGGTAGGGTCCCTGCTCAGTCTGCTGAAACAGGCCAGCATGGCCCAGGCACACACAACACAAACCTGAGTGAGATGTCATCTAATGGCTCAGCTCCGGTTTACGATATACCCTAGTTGTAGTGTTAACACAACAACAGATGGACATGCAAACCCAAGCACTTTGGAGTATTTTTTGGTGTGTTTATTTTAGCCCTGAATTAAGCAAAGCCTGCGTCACAGGCCAGATGCCTTTGGGAGTCAGCAGCAAGGTTAAGAGGCTGAACTTGCAGGCAAATTGTGCCAGTCTTTGGAGAAGCAATTATTCTGCACTGACAGACACAAATTTTAAATTACAGGGGTTGAAATTATTGCTCAATCTTTATCGTGTTTCTGGCAGTTCCATACTGTCTCACTGAGAAATTTAAAGAAAAGACAAAAATAAAAGGTGGGAAAGACCACACATTTTCCTTCAGAATGTAAATTATTCAGTAATAATAAAAACACATGAGAGGCAGACAGGGTTCCCACAGTTCTGTGGTGTTCTGGTCTTTGGCAGTTTCTATTGCATTCAACAAGAGACTAAGGAGTCTTTCCTATCAGTCTGCCTTATTTTTGGTGTGAAATGGTTGTTGCCTTAATAAAAAATGTTACAAACAAAGCAGTCTGGCAAATGTGAAAAGCCAACACCAAAACCAGCAGCCATCAGCACACAACACATTAACAATGAAAAATATCTTTGTGGGTTTGTTTTTATCTTAGAACAGTGTGCCTTGGGAACACTAATAATAGGTGCCTCTTTTCCCCCTGAGAATGACTTTCTCCCTTCATCGCACATGATATGATGCAGGACTTGTCCAATTGCGGTATCTATATGCAAAGCAAGTGAGAAAAGGAACCTTTGTGTGCTGTTTTAAAAGCAGGGATTCTGACTGGAGAAGAGATGATTAAAATGATCTGTGTGGCAACGGTAGACGAGTGACTGTCTCCCTGACAACAACGATAATGCTCATATGAATAAAATCCTGTGATTACATGGAAGTCTGGAGGTTCAGATCCTAGAAATGTCAAAAGCAGCTGAGCTTGGAATATCATATAGTATTGTTACCAATTTCTTAATTATCAGGTGTGAAACACATTGATATTCAGTTTATTCTACTTATTCTTGAGTTTTATCTTTTTCTATTGCTGTCTCAAAGAAAGATAACATTTCCAGAACTGTGGCTCTAGCAAGTATCATTTTCCCAGTGCATGCTTTTAAATTCAAAGTCCCATATATTTATTGCTTTACGATTTCTTAACTGATTCATTGCATTAAGGAAGAATATTATTTGGTTTTCTTCATTACCAGAAGGAATATTTATATCAATTAATTGTGTTAGATGTTCACATAATTTCCCCTCATTTCTGGAAAAAAACATACAAAGTTAATGTTGTGTAACTTTGAGGAAATGATGCCGTTAGGCCTTTTGGAAAAACTCTGACGGGAAAGGTGCTTAATTTCTGTGGAAATAAGGGGCTAGGCTTCAGAGACAATTGCTTTTAAATTTTAAATCAAACGGCATGCATCCATATCTTCATTATGGCAAAGAAAGTACATGTTTGTGAGGTGCAATCAGTAGAGAAGTGCCAGTTCCCTGAACTAAAGTATTTATATTTCAGATAAGCTGCAATCCAGAGGCTTCCTAGGCTGCATGGCCTGAGTCTTTTGCATCTGATGTACATGCTCTGAGGAACATGAGATTATCTGGTATTTTGGGGTGAGTGCAGGGAATGCCCCATTTCAGTGGGCAGTTATTCAGCAGAGAGAGAGCTTGTGAAGCTGAGCAGCTGACTCCAGGGTCCTGCTAAGCCCTGAGTGTTAAGATGTCTTGCTAAGCTAAGATGCCAAGCAGCAGCTGGGGTACATTCTCCCCCTTCTGAGACTAGCCTAACCACTGGGGCAAGTCAGGCGCTCTTTACAGCTTGGCTCTTATCTCCCAGTGCTTTTTATACAAATCAGGAACGTAAAAATGCACAAACCATGTGAAAATGAAAACAAAACATGTTTTCCCCTTAGGTTTACCCAAATGCTGCACTCACTATTACAAGATGTAAGTCAGATGCTGGGCTGAGACTCCACCGTGACGAAGCACAGACAAGGGGACTATGTCTTTTGTTACCATTTTGGCAGTTCCTGCTCTCATCCCTACCCCTGCCAGCTTAACTGCAGTGGCAAGAAGCACAATGCCCAGCTCACATAATGAAATGAGCAGAAGATCTTGTACTGTAGAGTTATAATGACATTTTCACCAACTTAGTTTTTAGGAGCATGCCTACAGCAAGACAAGCAGCCACTGGGCTGGTAGCTGCACTTGCACCAGGCAGAATGCTGCTGGCACAACACACAGCAGCAAGGTTGCTCCCAGCACTAGCGAGACCTTGGTGATTTCTGAGAGCTGAACACAGTACCATGAGATAAAACAGCCCTCGGGGCATTGCACTGGGCACGGGAAGGCATCAAGATATGCAGAGCCACACAGAAAAAGGTCTTCATCTCTGTCTAGGCATGTTGGATGTAAACTAGGTTTACTTAACATGGTTTGCACCAAGCTACCCCAATATCACATGTCAGCAAATGATTCCTAGAGGCCAGCATCTTCCTCATAAAATCACAAATCATTTTATTCCATCCACAATGGTGTTTGTTATACAGACACAAATATGGAAGACAAGGCAGAAGCAGGCTGACCCAAGATCACATTCAGAAGTACTTCCCATGCATGCACTCATGCTACCAAAACACCCGAGACACAAAATCACCTAGGGGGGCAGGGGCACCTACTGCTGTGTGCTCACTGCAGCCTAAACTTGTTCTCTGAGCTTTGCATCCAGGCAAGCTCTCTGGAGGAGCTGGCTTTACAAAGAAGTTCCTGCACCTTCAGTCCTGAAGTGACTAGTGACAAATAAGAAGGAAGTTTTTCATATGATATTGACTGTCGCTTTAATAGGCTACGTATCACACCATTGCTACTCACGTCTGCTATAGTAGAGCTCAGATACATCATTGTTCTGAGCACTGTACTAACACAGGGGAAGGTGATTTCCTTCACACTAATCATCTTTAACATACTATAGTGTATTTTCCTTTAGTTATAGGGGGAGCAAAAAAACCCAAACCAAAACCTGTAAATGCACTGCTCAATTTTCAAGCACAGCTTTGATTGCAAAAGAAAAGTAATTAGTAGCATGGTCTCTGGCAACCTGACAATAACCGTTTCATAGAATCAGAGAGGTTTGAGTACATACTTCCAGAGTATCTATTCAGAATACACTAGTTTAATTTCTATGGGATGACTAGAAGATAGCAAGCCAAATAGTTCTCCTTCATTTGTTATGAAAAAGCACTCCAATTAAAAAATATCTTGAAGTAAGAATAATAAAATCATACTTAATGAAGTTCAATTTTGAAATGTTTCCTAGAACAACAGTAACATGTATTAATTGAATGAAATAAAAGTTAAAACTCAGAGTAGTGTAAAAGACAATATCAAAAGATAACCATAGCATATGTTTGTTTATGTAGCTGATTTTTTCAGCTGATTTTACCATAACTACTACTGCTTTTCAATATGTCCATAACTGGGCTTTACACTGAGGCTTTGGCAATGTTTCAGTCCAACTTGCTATAGGATTCTCTTTCCCAAAGAGCTGGAAATGGAGTCCATGACACTTTTGACATTTGTTTTTTTCTACCTTTTGGCTACGAACTGCAGCATTATTTTCTAGTCCTCTGGCCTGCCTTCCTAATGAGGAAGCAGGGGGGTGCTCACGTCATGGGGATGAACAGTCAACACAAAGTCAAAGCAAATGCTTCAAGCAGGCTTTTTTTTTTTTTTTTTTCATATAAAAGCATTTATGAAGTAATTCTGAAGGCCGCATTAATTCGTTATAACCACCTGTTCACAGATAATTCACAATAAACAGAGGGGAAAAAAAGCTTGATGGACTATGAACTTTTTGCCAGGTTGTGGGCACAGTCGCAGCAGTCCTTGCATGTTTGCCTGCTCCAAGTGCTTTGTGAAACTCAGCCAGGGCAGCAAATTCAACAGGGATGGGTGCTCTATTGCCTAATTCACGGTGAAGGGCTACTGTAAGTATAGCCAGTGGAAGTTTTCCCATGTATTTCAGAGAGTGACAGGGTGAATGGTGACACAATCAATGACTGTACTGCCCACAGACCTATTAAGTAGATTGGTCCCTTGAGCATAAAAGGTTCTTCAATAAGCAATGAATGTTTTTCAGACACACAGGAACTGCTGCACCTACCATTCTTTAGAAAAAAAAAAAAAAAAGGCTTCAAGTTTTCCTACACTGAATATCCATTTAGGTTGGTGCCATTAATGCTCTTTGCTCCACAGCTGGCAAACACTTCATTTAAAACTCATTACCTACCCAGGCTAGAAATTGTGATTCTATTTCCATTTCAGATTTGTGACTGCTTTACACCCACCCTCATGACAGCTTTTTTATGTGAACTAAAATAGTTTTCCATGGCGTTTCTTTCCCCAGTTCATCTAATTGAAAGTGATCACAGATCTTGCTCTTCCCAAGGCTGAACAAATAAAACCCTTCTGGTCTTCCTCCATATGATAGTCTCCACATCTCAGTCATTACCTCATACCTGATCCAGTTTCATGTTCTCTCTCATGTACGTGAGCAATGAGGCATCATATATTTTCCCAGGATAGCTCTTAAGAGTTATTTGTATAAGAGCATTATTAAAGCCATAGCTTTCAAAATACCTTGAATAATGCTTTTCAGTGTTTGATGGTGTGGAGTGATCGTGCAGGGGAGCAGAAGCTTCAGGTGTCAGGATATACTCCTAAAGTAAGTCATGGGACACCTGTGAAGAATGTACCCAGTCATGCCAGTCAAGGCTGGCATGGGGGTGTTTTAAAAGCATCAAATCTCAACACTACCTTCTTCAGGCTTTCTTTTCGCAATATGTCTCCTAATTATTTATCATTCTTTGGAAAGTGCAGGGATAAAACTATGGAAAAAATCAAGCAAGACTTGTGGAAGTGACAAAATTATTTTCATTGTAATACAGTAAAGATTTTAAGGCTAACGTTGCATGGGCTGTTACTGCACTGCACAATCTATCACAGCTGTACTTTGTAAAATTGAAGTACTTTTGCACCTACATTTTATAATTTATACTGGGTCTTTTATGTCTAGTCCTACTAGCATCTAGTGAGACCTGTCAGGCAAACATCCCCTTTATTTTGGTACATTCAGCTAAAGTTTTGCTAGCAACCAGACATGGTATTTCAAAGATGTTTTATTTTGGCAGGGAGGGCTTTGCTCAGTCTATTCGTCTTACTACTGGATACAGGTATTAATTTTATTATTTTTTTTTAAAGTGCATACATCATTATTTCAGGAATTGAAACACCTCTGTTAGAGGCTATGAAGAAACCATAACCAAAAATTTGGACTGGATCTATATCTCTTTACATTCCTTTGCATATCTCATGACCAGCATATTTAGATACTGTCTCTCTAGATGACTAAAGGATGACAGTGAAAGATAAAACAGTTACTCTTATCACCGGTAATATTCAATTCCAAATATTCTGGGTTAAAATTGCTCTTTTCAAGTTAGGTTATTGTAGAGTGACAAAGAATTGCTTTATTTTCTCTCTCCAGTGAAGAACAGGACGGTGTTAATTTATCTGGAATAAACATGCATATAGCCCACATTGTCCTCTGATAATGTTGTTTACATTTCTTGTCCCTGTCCAGTGTGTTGTAGATGTAGACTATTACAAATGTACAGAGTGTTAGAAAGGACTATCTTTGCTAGCAGCATGAAGTAGCTATCTCTCTTTGTCTCCCTGCTGTTTTCATTAGGTCTTATTCATCTGCCCCTGAGAGTGAGAGAGTCAAAGTCATCTGCCTGCTAGTTATTATGCTGTTGCACAAAAGGGTTCTTCAGCCTGGAAAAGGAGACTGAAAACAAGTCTGTTGATAAATTATTGTGATCCATCTATTCCTGTGATTCTTCACTGCAGCTGTCTGAAGATGAAGTTAACACTCCCATCTGCACATACCCATGGTGTTTTAAACCCATAAACAGAAAAAAAATCAAGATTATGTATCAGGAAATTCAAGCAAGTCCAAAGCTATCTCACATAGCTTCTTCAAGTATTTAAAATTTCTTTTAACCGCATTTAAAATAGTACTACACGTTTGGTACAGTTTCTCTCCCCAGGTTGGTATCAAAAAGCCGAACATATCATAGGGCTCAAGTTTTTCTATTAATAGAAGATGATGTCAGAACAGGTACAGAAAACTACCTAATTGTAGTCACTGAGAAAACACTACTAATCAGCATATACACTGGACTTTTCCTGTATGCCACAAACCCCAGATTTATTATTCCAATAAATATACAAAATTTCCCATGATCTGGAATATAAATATATTCACCTTCAAATGTATACTGGGGATAGCAGGAAATCAGTAGCTGCCTGGTTAACTGAAAATAAGTACCGACTGCAGTTACTAATATTTGTTAGGAACAAAATGCATAATACCTACCAAATGGAAATGAAATCTCTCTGCTGTTACTGGAGCAGCTATCATATAGTAATGGACTGTATATTAGAAATTACATTCACTTTCAAAGCCGTATTTGCTTCTGATGTACAACTTTCCTGTCTGACATGATTCAAAATGTTTTACCGCATGCAAATCCCTACACTGCGGAAAGCAAAATCAAATATGCAGTACGTCAGTGATACCTAGTCAGACAACAATATGTAGAAAAGTGTTCAGAGTCATCTTGAACTGGAATTTGCAAAGCAATGCTGACGAATGGGAGATTTCACCGGCTGCATTAAGGAGGCAGGCAATTATTCCTATCTTCAATGTGGTAAGGCCTCAGTGACTCTCCAGAGGTCCCTCACAATACTATATAACACTACTTACATCTGTGAATATCAAAGTTAGTGCTCCTGGTTGAAAATAAACCAAAAATAATTGTAAGAGAGAATGCCAAAAGTTAAACCAGAAAGCTACTGCTGCACTAAGGGATTTTTGCGCATTGACCTAGTGCTGGTATTAATGACTGCTGCATTAAGCCATTTCTCAAAGTTTTATATTTTACAACAATCACCCAAACGTGTTTAAATGTTCTTCAATTTTAAAATCCAAAAACCTGCCTTCTCACTACAACCTTCATCTAATGATGCGGATAATTTTCCAGAACTTAATTATGACAGCCACATCCTTCCTGGAAACAAATTACTTTCAGAGGAAAAGAGCAAACATCTTGCTAATTCCATTTGTGTTCTATCTCTATACTAAGGGCCCTTCTCGTTGGAGCTAATTGCAAAGAAATGGTTTTGGCAGAAATGGATGCTCTTTCTACCCTAGGAGAGAATGATTTCTACAGGAATTACTGTGCTAGTACAGGGCAAGTCTGCCAGTGTAACCAGAAATGGAGGCTGACAGCTCTGCAGCCCAGGGATCACATAACCTCATGCAAGCAGGCCTGCCGCCGGCGTTTCTGGGTCCTCAGAGAGCCAACAGCCACTCCTTGTGGCTTGTCCTGCCCTGATAGCACTGCAGGGCCAAGCAGAAACCAGGCTGAAACACCTCTGCTAAACAGACACCCACACTGGAGCAGCTGCAACTGATTAACAGGTATAGGACACACTGATTCTAATTCCCACCTGCAGATCTATCATGCAGCTCCTCATAGAAAAGCTGCTCTTTAAAGTGGCATGAAGTGAGCCCACACATAGTTAGACCTGGATTTATAGCCTATGAGCACTGGTGAGTAATTTATTTCCCACATTTATCCACATGTGGGTTTCAGGCTATCAGATACCAAACCCAAAGCAGCATAAGGACTATGCAGTTATTCAAACCTGTTAATAGGAAATAATCTCAGTGAGAAGTTTACTAATTACCTAAAGAGGGAGGGATTTTACAGCCTAAATACCTTGCCTTTGGGAACTCTTACCTACCTTTTACCCATCAGCTTTTCTCTGACACAACATCATATTCAGACAGAAAATTAAACAGCTGAAAAACAGCACATCTGAATTGAGGCTATGGTTTACTCAATAAACTGTGTGCGCCTTCCTGGGACACAGCTTCTTGGTTCTCCCTCCTGTTGCAGGAAGGACTTGTGGCTGGCAATAGGCTGGAGAACAACAGAGATCATCTTAGGAGCAAAGTGGTATCAGCCATGGGACAGAGGAATGAATCCCACAAGACAACCTAAACAAAATACACAGAGTACCCAGCAGCTGTGCAGCAGAGGACAGAGGCTGGGCTGTTTTGGAGGAAAAATGGCTCATCCTTGCTCTCATGGCATCATCAACAGCATTTCTCAGCAGTGAGACTGCAGAGAGCTCAGTCTCCCTGTGACTGTGCAGTGTGCATGACCAGAGTATCCACACAGATGCTCCTTAGAAAAGACAAGGTATCCCCAAGGTCCCTTAGACAAGGAGCCAAAACAAGCCTTTTGGATCATCTCTGAGGTTCCTCCTGTCTCTAGCGTCCTCCAAACCACAGAGACTCACCTACTCGCTTTGGCTGACCTGCTTGCCAGCACTGAGGGCAGGCTGCTCATTTCATGGAGAAATTTGCACGAAGGTCTAAGATCTCCAGCTATGGAAGTACTCTTATTAACTTTCTACAGAAAGAAAAAAGTTGAATGGAAGGGTTGTTATTCCAGATTGATCAAAGGAAATGTTAAAGGATGAGATTTATCACTCCTCAGTCCCTTCTCTGTACAAATCAGAGATGTTTCATAGACATGCTGAATACAGATATCATTGCCAGCTACTGTCTGAATAACTGTCCACCCTGAAAATCATAGAATCATAGAGTGGCTTGGGTTAGAAGGGAACTTAAATATCACCTAGTTTCAATCCCTCTGCCACAGGCA
>JAVHNF010003956.1:0-11034 GCA_034783455.1 Micropsitta finschii | reverse complement strand
TTGGAGCAAGCTGCTCCAGTGGAAGGGGTCCCTGCCCGTGGCAGGGGTTGGAGCTGGAGGAGCTTTGAGGTCCCTTCAGCACAAACATTCCCATGATTCTGTGATCTGCTCCTCTGCAGAGCCCTCTTTGACTATGACCGGACCCGGGACAGTTGCTTGCCCAGCCAGGGGCTCAGCTTCTCCTATGGGGACATCCTGCACGTCATCAACGCCTCCGATGACGAGTGGTGGCAAGCCAGGCTGGTCACTCCGCACGGCGAGAGCGAGCAGATCGGGGTCATCCCCAGCAAGAAGAGGTGAGCTCTGTCAGCAGGAGCGGTCCCACCAGTGCCTGCCGGAGCCCTGCAGCCCTCGGGGCTCTGCTCAGGGTGGGATCTTGCTGTGATCCCAGCCCTCTGTGGCTGTGCAGTGTGAGGGCAGCCTGGCTGCAGGCTGGGGCTGTGTGCAGGGCTCCTCTAAAGCTGGGGGAGACTCCAGGGGAGGTCTCAGCCCCCGCCGTGGTTCCTGTGGGGATGGAGAGCCGGTGTTGGCCAGGCTGAGGCTCCAAGTGAGGGCAAAGTCACAGACTCAGGCTGCTCCTTGCAACCTCTGACAACCTGCCTGGCTCTGCAAGCCAGGTCCCATGGAATGGGAAGTCCCAGGGAGCAGAGAAACTGGCTGCCATTGCCTTCAGGTCTGCAGTGCCAGACCCACCTCTGTCCTCCATCCCGTCCCTCATAGGAAGCCTGCCTTGTCCTCATTCCTGCTCCCACAGACACTGGTCCTGGCCAGACTCCAGGTAGCAGTTCCACATCCATCCCTCTCAGGGAAGGAGCTGCCCTTTGTCAATAGGGCCACCACCCGAGGGTGCACAGAGCCATCTGGGGAGCCAAGTGGGCAACAGGGTGCCCACATGGGACTAGCAGCTCTTTTTGCCCTTTAACTTTGATCAGGGTGGAAAAGAAAGAGAGAGCGCGGTTGAAAACGGTGAAGTTCCACGCCAGGACTGGCATGATTGAGTCTAACAGGGTAAGTGCCAAGCTGGGGCTCAGTGGGGCACCCAGAGCTGGTCGCTAGTGGGGGCAGCTGGAGCTCCCAGTGGGGCAGCTGGAGCAGTCCCAAAGAGCAGCAGTGAACCTGCCCCAGAGCTGCATGTGCTTGTCGTGAATCCTCTGTGGCTGCAGGGGCTGAGCAGAGGAGCCCAGGATGTGTGTGAGCCCTGGGGAAGGTGCCCTGATTGTTATGGTGGTGGAGCAGAGCCCGTCCCACTGTGACCCATGGCTAGGGGCTGACTGCAGGCAGCTCATGCAGGTGAAGGCAGCTGCCCTCACCCCTCACACAGTGCATTGTGAGTTGACAAGGAAGGGAGAACGGCCTGGCTACCCCTGCAGAGCTGCTCATTGCCTGTTGGCTTCCCAGCATCCCTACCACATGTTTTCTCCATGCTTAATTTTTTTCCTGCATTACAGTTTTCATGTAATCTCCATTATTCCATTGAGGGTATCCGCCCGGACCCAGCTCCTCATCGTCTCTTCATTTTAATTTCCCCCCCATGTTAAACACCGCTGTTTTCTCTGTCCTCCATCTCCATGTTCTTCAGTCGATCAAAACGAAACGTAAAAAGAGTTTCCGCCTCTCTCGAAAGTTCCCATTTTACAAGAGCAAAGAGAACCTGGCCCAGGAGAGCAGCAGACAGGAACGTAAGTAGCAGCTGGCCAGAGAGGGCAACGCAGCCCTCAGGTCCCCTGCCTCGGGGGAAGAGGTGTCCTTAGCCAGGGGTCCTGGGTGCTCTGCAGCCGTGAAGCACCAGGGCCGTAGCAGAGCCGGAACGGACGCTGCAGCCGCAGGCTGGCACTCTCGGTCTCTCTCTCATGTTCAATGTCTTCATCCTTTCATCCAACTTCACACCCGCCTGACCCTGCTGCACCTCCTGCCTCCCTCCCCTCCGCTGCGGGCTCTGCTCCCTCCCTCTGCCCACCAAGGGCTCTCCTGTCCTCGGCTGCGCCTCCTGCAGAGCTGCTCCCGCCCCTGCCAGACCCGAGGAGCTGCAGGGGTCCCGGCCGCCCTCCCCCAGCTGCCCTAGAAGTGACCTGCACCCCGCACCCGCTCCCGAGAGCCCTTCCCTCAGGATAAACCCCGCGGACGGACATGGGGGAGCGGAGCCCACCCACAGCTGAGGCACATCTCCAGTAGCTGCAGCACCACTGGGCTCCCTCCCACCCTGACAGCGCTGGGGCTGCTCACCAAACCCAGCGCCTGCTCCTTCCCGATGCTCAACTGCATCCGCTCCCTCTTCCCTCTGCACGCACCCGGAGAGCTGCGCTCCGGGCACCTCAGGGCAGAGGAGCCAGGCTCTGCCCCGGTGCCAGCGCAGTGAGCACATCCCCTCACCGGTGCCTCTCCCGGGTGTGATGCAGAAGCAGGAGGTTGATGTTGGGCTGCTCCAGGGGCTGCCCAGTTCTCTCTGCTGCCCGTGCCAGGCTGGCACTGGCTTCCAGTGACTTTAGTAGCCAGCAAGAGCTTCTGGCCTGTGGTAGAGGTTAAGTCTCTGTGTCTGGGTATCTTGTAGTGCCTGGACATGCTTGGGCTCCAGCCAGCTCCATGCTGGAGCTGGGGGTCGCTGGGGCTCTGCTTTCAACCAGTGCAGAGCAGTGACTTATGGCACAGGGATGGGGCAGGCAGCGCTTTGCCAGCCCATGTCACAGTGAGCTCCCTGCTCGTGTTGTGCCGCTGCCCACCCCAGCTTGCAGCAGGGAGCCCTTGCCCTGTGGTCCCACAGCCCCTGGGAGCACTGCCTCACACATGTCCCCACCATGCCCTGCAGGGCAGGATGTGCCAGGGGGGCACAGAGCCGCTGTGCCCGCTGCTGGCCCTGCTCCCCAGCCATTCAGTGCCAGCAGTGCTGCCTTGTGCCCTCCTCAGACCTAGGGTGGCCTTTGGGGGTCTTTGGCAGAGGGGGTAGGCTCAGTGGGGAGGGGGGTAAAGCCCTGCGAGGCAAGACGTTGGCAGCAGGCCGATGGCGTCAGCTCTGACTACACTTAACCTCACTTGCAGTTGCAGCTCTGGGCCGTTCTGCACTCCTGTCACTAATGCTGGTCTGGCTCTGTCTCCCCCGTCCCTCTGACTCCCCTCTCCTGCACTCTCTTCTCTTCCCCCTCTCCCCTTTCTCGCTGTCTGTGAAATCAGGACTTCCCTGGGTTAAGTGACGATTATTATGGAGCAAAGAACCTGAGTAAGTGGAATTTGGATGCGCATCGCTCTCTCTGTCGCTGGCATGCCTGGTGGTGCCTGGGCACTGCGCTGGCCCCGGGACGCTGCGGGGCTGGAGGAGCCGCTGCTGCACGTGGGAAGGGACCGGGCCGTTTGCTTGGGATGCTGCTGTGCCCTGAGTGTGCCCAGCGAGGGCTGCGCTGCTCCACATCCTCCTCTGCTCCTGGCTGGGCTGGCTGCTGGTTGTAGCGCTTGGAGCTGGGGAGCCGCTGCCAGTGTGGGTGGGAGGTGGCCGTGACCACGGCAGGTCTGCTCTGAGGGGGGGGTGACAGTGTTTGGAAGTGTTGCTACCATCCCCTGGGGCACCACGTACCCAGGGCTGCAGAGCGGTGTTGGCAGGAGCCCCTTGGTCCTCCTGGCTGGGTGCAGGTCCAGGGCAGGCGGTGGCCAGCAGAGCTGTGGGGCAGTTGCAGCACTGGATCAGCCTGAGCAAGCAAAGCCCCAGACTGTCCCCTCTTGTCACTGTCCTGTCTCTGTGAGTCCCAGCCCCAGGGGTAGGCTCCCTCTTCCCCACCTCTGTGCTGGCATGGAGCTGTGCCTTCCCTGTCCCTGTGTGCATGCTGCACCCGCTCCCCCTGCAGCACCTCCCTGCGCCCTCCCCTCCCTTGGCCTGGGAAGCCCAGCACCAGGATGTGCTGTCCACATGTGCCAGGCAGCCCTCTCCTGGCACCCTGCAGTAGCCGACTGCCCCCTTGCACATCCCTGGTTTCCTACCCCAAAGGGTTGGGAGATGCTGCCCATGCCCATGTGGGTGCTGAGGTGGGTGTTCGGGGTCAGTGTGCTGGGTGACAGCCGGGTGCCTGCTGCCTGTGCCCCTCCTGAAGGGGTGTCTCTGGTTCTTTGCAGAAGGTGTGACGTCCAACACCAGTGACAGCGAGAGCAGCTCCAGTAAGTGCATCCCGCCTGCTCTCCCACCCCCGTGCATGTGTGTGTGTGTGATGTGTTGGCACTTCCATCGTGTCCTGTCCTGGTGGTGCTTCTGCCCAGAGGCTGGTCCTTCCTGCTGGTGACACCCAGATGCTGCAGCCAGGAGGAGCAGGGGCTTGGGGCAGGAGGGATCTTGCCCATTGCTCTCCTGGCTTCAGGGCTTTGCTCCAAGGCTCAGTGGTAGGTTCCCATCCATGGCGGTCCCCACGGTGCCTGCTATGGGAAGGAATGGCCAGAGGCTGGGTCTGTAGCATAGGTCATGTAGCATCTAAGCCTGTACAAGAGCATGGGGGTCCAGCTGCAGGGAATGCTCACCCTGTTCCTGGCAGCTCCTCTGCATACCCACAGCTCATCCACCAGGGCAGATGGAGCATCCCAATGGGCCCCAAGCCTGCAGCAGCAGTGGGGTGGGGGCACTGGGGCTGAGCAGCGCTCACCTGCCTATCCCTGGCTCTCTTGCAGAAGGACAAGAGGACACCATCCTGTCGTATGAGCCAGTGACGCGGCAAGAAAGTAAGTCCCAGCGCTGAGCTGTGTGTGCCTGCTCCGGCATGGAGGGGCCAGTGCCACCTCCAGCCCCGCCACACCAGCACCGCACCGGGGAGCACAAGGGGAGGTTCTGTTCTGTTGGTGCAGCAGGGGCCAGGCACGGCATTGCCCCGTGGGGCTTTCACTTTGTCATCAGCAGACAGCGCTTGTGAGCTGCCCTGCAGCACCAAGGGAGGGATCCGGAGCTGAACCTGAGCTGGGTTTTAGTCCCCAGCTGAGGATGGGGTTATCCTGTCCTGCCTCGGGCCAGGTCCCTGCTGCAGTGCATCTCCCCCACCCAGAGCTCTCAGCAATTGTCCCTGCTGGATTCTCCATCCCTGCAGGCTCAATGGTCCCAGCCTCGGTGGCCTCTCCTTGCCAGAAGCTGAACCAGAGCCTTGGGCTCCCGTTGCTCCCCCAGCTCCGTGCCACCCTCACCCAGTTGTGTGGCTCCAGCCCTGAGCACGGGAGCAGCTTTGCTGATCCATGTCCCGCAGACCCAGCGCGTTGCCCAGGGCCACGCTGGGGTCAGAGGGGAGGGAGGTGGTGGTGGTGACCAGGAGCGGGGCGGACGTGGCTCAGGCTGTGGCTCCTGTCGGCAGTTCACTACGCCAGGCCGGTGATCATCCTGGGGCCCACCAAGGACCGCGTCAACGACGACCTCATCTCTGAATTCCCACACAAGTTCGGCTCCTGCGTGCCCCGTAAGTCCCTGCCCGTGCCCGGGGAGCAGGGGTGGGAGGGGGCCGGGAGCACAGGGCACGCATCCCACCGGGCTCACCCGTGGTGCCCTCTGCACAGACACCACCAGGCCCCGCCGTGACAACGAGGTGGACGGGCAGGATTACCACTTCGTGGTGTCCCGGGAGCAGATGGAGAAGGACATCCAGGACAACAAGTTCATAGAGGCTGGGCAATTCAACGACAACCTCTACGGGACCAGCATCCAGTCAGTGCGGGCAGTGGCGGAGCGGGTGAGTGTGCGGTGGGACCAGGACATGTCCAGTCCGAACCCAGATGTGCCTGGCAGTTCTCCTCTCCCCTAAGTGCGCAGAACCTATGGCCACTGGGGGCTGGCTCGTCTCTCGGGGCTGGTGTTTCATCTCTGTGCTCCTCTCTTTTGTAAGCACACTGGAGCAAGCTGCTTTGTGCACTGAGTAGACTGTGTGGGAAATCCTGATCCTGACTATCTCCTTTCCAGGGGAAGCACTGCATCCTGGATGTGTCTGGCAACGCTATCAAGAGGTTGCAGCAAGCACAACTTTATCCCATTGCCATCTTCATCAAACCAAAATCCATTGAAGCTCTCATGTAAGTACAGTGCCATGTAAGTAAGCATGTTCTGTGCTTCTCCAGGGTGAGCAGCTCTGGCACATCAGGGGTTGGCATTTCTGCTGCCTCTGCTCTTTAGAAAGCAGCAGAAGTTGCTGCTGGTGCTGAACTTGTCCCTCGTTAAGAGGAGCTGGGCCATTGCTGTCTCTGTGGTGTCCCTCCACATCTAATGCCATGGTGCATCCAGGCTCCATGAATTGTTCTGGCTTTAAGCATTTCTTTCATCCCAGAGAGGATTATGCATGGGAAATCTCAAGATGTTCCCAAATGTCCCGGGTGTAACCTGAGTACAGCCGGGAGAGGGGCGTTCTCTGCGGGCTCAGTAGCTGCAGACGCACTGAGATCAGAGGAGACTCTGCCGGCAACAAGGGGTCTGGGTTTGGGTCCACTCCTGTGCCATGGTGGAAGGGGGGGTGGCGATGGGCAGAGCAGGTGGGATCCAAGGCAGCAAAGAGCCTGCAGGGAAGGGCGCTGGTGTCCGGGGGCTCCCAGGCCCCCAGCTCCAGGGGCTGGCTTTGCTGCTGTTCCCCACTGAGGAGAGCTGAGCCGGGTTCTCGCACGCGGCAGGGAGATGAACCGGAGGCAGACGTATGAACAGGCCAACAAGGTCTTCGACAAAGCCATGAAGCTGGAGCAGGAGTTCGGCGAGTACTTCACAGGTGAGCGTCCTGAGCCGGCTCCTGTCCATTGACCTCGTGTTCCAGCAGCTGTGACCTCCCTCCCGGTGCTGTCCCAACCGCAGGGCCACGGGAACGTGTCCAGCTGCATCAAAGCAGGACAGAAATGGTGCTTTGCCAGGAGGGCTCTGCAAAGGGGCAGCGCTAGGAGCAGGGGTAGGAGTTAAACCAGCTCCGGAGGAGGGGACAAGTCAGGCAGAGACTGTGAGCGCTTAGTGCCAGCTTTAACAGCATCCCCACGGCCCCTGCGCAGGCAGGGGAGCGCAGCACCGCCTGAGGGATGCAGGAAACAGAGCTCCCTGCACGGGGGAAAGGTGTTTCCAGAAGAGAAAAGTGTGTTTGCAAGAGGAAGGAGGAAACGAGTGATGTGGTGAAGACTGCCCCGAGTGACTGCAGAGCCTCGCAAGAGCAGAGCCAGTTCAGCTGGCTTACGAAGCAGAGGGGCTGCCTGGCACTTTGTGCCTGCAGAGGCGAGTGGCTCATGGCACAAACATCCCTGGGCATTAAGACACATCTGCAACATGATTAGATGTGAACAGGGCAGGGAGAGAGGCGGGCACTGGTCTGCCACCTTTCCTCCAGTGCAGTAACTGTTCCATAGAATCCCAGGCTGGTTTGTGTTGGAAAGGACAGGACAAGCAGTGATGGGTTCAAACTGAAACGGGAGATTTAAGTTAGCTAAAAGGCAGGAGCTCTTCCCCTGTGAGGGTGCTGAGGCGCTGGCACAGGGTGCCCAGAGAAGCTGTGGTCCCCTCCTACCCAAACCATTCTGTGATTCCATGTGCACCTTCCTCCCTTGCAGGCAGCACAGTGAAGTGCTTTGTGTTGAGCCCGTAGGAAGCAGCGGGACCGCTGCTGGTCTTTGTGCAAGTTCCCAGCCGCACACTGCCCTTTCCAGCCAGAGAGCGCTGCGATTCCCACCTGGCTGCGGAGGAAGCAGCAAACGGGAGGAGCCCTCAGCAGAGGCTGCAGGGGCCGGGCAGCCCCGGCCCCTCGGGGCACACACTCGGGCTAATCCATGCGAGGGCTCCGGTCCCCGCGGCCGCAGCCCGGGGTGCCCTGGCTCCCTTTGCCAAGCTGATTAACTGCCCGCAGTGGAGAGCCCGCCCCAGGAGTGCTCTGCGGCGGGATCAGCTCTCGCTAATCCCCTTGGATGTGCTGGGTTAACCCCCGGCAGCGGCGTGCGCCCGTCCCAGCTCCTCTGGTGCGGGTCGTTCATTCACAACAAAGGGGCCGGCACCGGCCCCTTCGCTGCGGGGCTCACCCTTGTAGCTCCCCCCTGCAGGAGCCCTTCCTTTGGCTGGTGGTGGGGAAGGCGCTGCCAGATGCTCAAGATCTTGCTTGTTCTCTCCTCTGCAGCCATCGTACAAGGAGACTCACTTGAGGAGATCTACAGCAAAATCAAACAGATCATTGAGGACCAATCCGGGCACTACATCTGGGTCCCGTCCCCAGAGAAACTCTGAAGATGTCCCCCTCCTGCTTCCCTGTGAACAGAAGATCTCTCAAGTCCCACCTCACCCGAGCCCTCTGCCCCGAGGGGGGGGATATGAAAACTATTCCTGCCCCTTTTTTAGATCGTCGCAAAATTGAGTTTTCTAGTCCTGTTTCTTTTGTTGGGATGAACTCATCTCATTCATCACGTGACTGTTCCCGCTGTTCCTGCATGGACCTTCCCACTGCTCCATTAGAGACAGATGAGAACCCATTCAAGGTCGTTTTTTATTACTATTATTATTATTATTATTATTATTAAATCAAGAATCGACATGGGAGGAGGTGGCTGAGGACTAACGTAAGGAACGTAAGGAACAAGAGAAGCGATGGACTCTGAGCACATGAGCTAGTATCACAGCTCCAGGGGCATTTTTCCAAGTGTGACTGTTGGGCAGCTCTGAACAGTGCGACAGAAAGGCAGCAGAAAGCATTTTATTTATCTGTATATGTAATTTATATATAATATAGAGAGAGATATTATATATATATTATATATATATATATGTGCGTGGACTAGGAAACCGGAGGGACCTCTTGTGAAAGGTACCGCGTTGTTGCGAGGAGTTCTCGGCTCCTGTGCCTCAGCCCTGGGCGAGGGAGTCTCCGTGGGCAGGAGGAGCTCAGCCGGTCCCGGGTGCCTCGGAGGTGGCTCCGGCCAGGGCCAGGTCCATCCCTCGCCCTCTGCTCGCAGGGCCAGGGGTGCAGAGCAGCACCATGAGGAGCAGCTGCTCTGGAGCCGGCCCCAGCAAGGGAATGGATGATGCTACGTATTAAATTGCACATTGTTTTCCACACCACATATGTGTTTGCATGAGAGGTTTCCTTTTGGTTCTATTTTTTTAAGCTGATTTTAAACCAAAACCATGTTGTGTTGCTGTGTTGGCTGCTTTTTGGTTTTTTGTTTTGTTTTTTTTTTCCCACTGTTCCATTTTTCTCTTGTTAATCATGAACTGAATGGGTATAAAATCAATTTTTTTAACTTACTTTTTTAAACTGGCTCTCTTGTAAATAGACTCCAGAGCGACAATGGTTGGTTAGGAATTACTGTACTGGCCACGTGGAACAAATGTACTGGCTGTCCTGTGTTGCTGTGGGAAACCCAGGATGCTGGGCTGGCCCTGTGCCTGTGGGTGCAGGTGAGGTGACCCCCTTCCAGCTTGGGGCAGCGCGCTGGCATCCCCTCTGCATCCACCACGGGCAGGAAGAGCCGCAGCTGTGCCTTGGATGGACACTCACACTGCCCACATCAGAAACAGAACTGAAGAGCTGCTTCCCTGCTCTGTGCCACATTCCCAGCTCTGCAGCCTTCCCAAGGGAAGGTCCATCCTTCCCACACAGCAGGGACCGCTCCGGCTGCTTTGGGAGCTGGGGCTCAGCGGGTGAACACGCGACTGCTCTGCCTCTGCCACCTGTGCATGAATCCTCCTCCTGACACTGGGCTCTGCTCCCACTCTCAGGGTCCCCTTAGGAGACCAAGCCAGGTGCTCTGTGGGGCAGGGGCTGCAGAGCTGCACCCACTGCTGCACTTGGGGGTTTTCAAGGGAGGCGACTTCGCTGGCCCTGAGCTGAGGAATGTCTGGCTTTGAGGACAGTGGCTTCCACATCATGGGAAGAGCCTTGTGTGAAGCTGTGGGGGAAGTTGTGCAGCCTTGGAAGAAGAGCAGTGTCGGTTGGTACTCATAGCACGGGGAGAAGAGCTCCCACCTTACAGAGGACTGGTGAATGCTGTTTCTTAGTCACAGTGCCAAGCACCAGAAGAGGTCACGCTATGAGCAAAGCAGGTAAGTCTTGGTCCATTCTCCCTCCCCTGTTTTACAGGGATAAGTGCGGGGTGCTGGTCCCCATTCCTGGTGGCGGTGGTTATCAGGGTGTCAGTCGGTGCAGGCACACACAGGCCACAAGAACTGCTGTAGGACTCTGTTCAGCCCGGGGAGAAGCTGTTGTTACTCCTCCTGCACCACACGGAGCCATAATGGGGACAGAGCTGCTTCCCGGGACAGAAAGTGGTGCCACAGGCAGGGAGGATGCTGCTGGCATGGGACTGACCCTACATGAGGAAACTTGGAGACAGATTCCTGCCCTGCTGCTCCTGCCTCAGCTCCCAGTGTCAGCCCCTGGAGAAGTGGAGGGGGTGAAGCAGAAGCCCTTGAGCTGCCAGGGACACCGCTCCTGCCTTCTTTTTCCTTTTCCTTTTCTTTTTCTTCCTGTCTCCCTCCCATGAAGTCACAAGGAGAAGAGGACGTACTCCATGGCATAGCTGAGGGTATCGAGTCGATCAGGACAACGCTTGTTGGTTACCAGTGCTTCTTCCAAGGAGACATATATTTTTAATAAACAGAGAGTTACAAAGAACTCTGTCTTTGAGACCTTCTTGTTGAGTCCTTCACTGGTGCTGGAGGTGGTTTCTGGTGCTGATCTTAGCGACTCTACAAGCTGCTCTGTCCATGCAAAGCAGTAACAGTGGTTTAAAACAATAATAAAATGCTTTATTTTGTAGTGTAAGGTGGTGACTGAGAACCTGTCTGAAAGGAGATGAGATGGGAAAGAAAACCACAAAGGAAAGAGTGGGCTTGTCTGCTTATTTACAGCCATAACCAGGTCACTGAAAAGCTCCTAGAGGTGAGTGCTTGTAACACACGTTGGCTGTGGTCTCTGACCATAGATGTATTTTGGGTCAGGGCTTGTCTTTACAAGGGGACTCCTCATCAGGTACTGTAGCGATAGGACAAGAGGTGATGGGTTCAAAGTGAAACAGGGGAGACTGAGCTGAGCTCTTAGGCAGAAGCTCTTCCCTGTGAGGGTGCTGAGGCGCTGGCACAGGGTG
>JAVHNF010003953.1:0-10903 GCA_034783455.1 Micropsitta finschii | reverse complement strand
CATCTTCAGTGTAGCAGCACAGGAAACTACTAGAAAGAGGATTCTTAGCAAATGACATTAATATCTATGGCACATAATTTCTAACCCTAACTATTCTATGATTCTATAATTAAGTCCGAAGATGTTTAAAGGTAGTTGCAGCACCGGGTGTCTTTACTGCACTTATGAAAAGGCAGGTTAAGTGTTCATACTTTCTATATTTAATAAAATTTTTAAAATGAAACATTCATCTTTTCCATCAGCTATTTCTGGGTCTTGCCAAAGAAGAGAGGTAGAGAAAGTCAGTGCCACTCATAGTACAATACAGGTTATTATAAAGTTTACTTCTCTTCAGTGTAACAATGGATGCTTCAGGCAAGTGGAAACTGTGGAATCTTTTTGGAGATGAAGGTTATTAGGAACAGAAAGTCAAGTTATTAACTTTTAGAGATTTGGTTTTGATTGCACAGTTACAAGAGTACTAATGGCAATTTTGTATAGGGTGGGGGAAAAAAACTTAAAGCATAACTCTGTGTGCTTTGGCCTTTTTATTCTTTTATTCTTACTTTGTTTTGTGTTTTGTTTTCTCAAAGGCTCCAAAGTCCTAACATGACCTTAGTTGTAGTTACACTGATTCTTTTTATGTCTGGAAACTCTGTACAAAAGGAAAACTTTCAATTTAGTTATCCGTAATTGTTTTAAGATCTTGAAAACTTATTAAGCTGATTGCAACTTTTTGTTCAATAAGCAAGCAGCCTATTTTTGGAAATCCTGCAGGAGGAATGGCAACAGCGCTGATATTTTCAGATCTTGACTGTACTCAAGTTGCCAGCGTTTTATCCAAGAATGTGCCTGCTGTTTATATCTGATATAGCGATCCATAGATTAGAATGTATTTGGAATCATCATGAAGTTGTCACTGATGGACTTGAAAGTTAAAGCAGTAAGAGAATTGAGGGTGGGGGAGAGGGCATATGTAGGGGGTTTGTTGAGGGTTTTTTTATGACATTGGTTGATTTTTAGTCAGAAGAAAACTTTGGGGCTCATATCTAATTGTTTGGAGAAGGATAATCTGTTCTACAGGGATCAGACGCTGTTTTTTGCAGTGGAAGTTTAAGTTGTTGAAGAATCAGTGAGGCAGTCACACGCATCTATAGTTCTCTGTTGAGTAACAGCTACTTTTGCTCCTGTCTTATTCACTAGAATGAAGGAATAAGTTGCGGGGTTTTTTTGTAAAATTATATATCAAAAGTAGCATTGTGTAAGTGCTTTTTGTCTGTGTGTTGTCTTCGCAGACATTTGATCGGTTTTGAAGTTGTTTTCTTCACCATTAACCACTGTGATGGCTTAAAGGAGATGTAGAATGTTCTTCAGATGTGATGGATTAGGAACTGGTTATCAGGTTTTTTCTATTGCAGTGTTACCTGCTGTGTCTGCTGATTGCTGTGTGCGTGCTCTTGACCTAAAGCAAACATGAATTTCTTAATCCTCTTTCTTTTTCGAGTATTGATAAATTGATAATATAAGTTCATATTTCACTTCATAGCCATTTGGGTCTACAACCTCTTAGTTGTCTATGGTGAAACCATGCTGATCTGCCCTTGTAAGTGGGATAGGAGTTCTCTGTATCGCTTCTGTTCTACCCATCTTGCTTGGCCCACATGCCAAATTGACAGGAGTGTACCAGTGGCAATGACCTGCACTGTTCTTGTGCAGAAAGCTGTTTTGACCACAGGCGCTCTTAATTTTCTGATGTCCTGCAAATGAATATTTCTCCTTCTATGTCTGTTTTGTCAGCTAGAGGATACTTTACTATCTTTGTTTTCAAAAGGCTAACATTTGCATTATTGAAGTTAGAACCTAACTCTGCTCTGTATTTAGCACTTGAAAGATTAATTTTTTGGCAAACACTTATAATGCACACTTGCATCCAGATACGAGTGGGTGAAAATATTTCCTAATAATATCAAAAGTGATTCAAATTTTAATGCAGGAAGTCATCTGTCCTTCATGTGCACAGACTAGATGTCCTGGGCTCATCATGGAGTGAATTATCCCTGAAGGTGGCTTTCAGCATAAAAGAAAATAACTGTTCTATCCAAAACTTGTCAGTCTGGTTAAACTGCTGAAAGGCACATTAGCGTGAATATATGTTGTACACTTCTACTTTATATTGTGATTACTATTCCTATAAGGACTAGGGAAAACAACACCTTTGTGGTCATTGCAACAGGCTCAGAGCAGACATTGTTTCTACATAATTGTTCTTACAGATTATCAGATCATTCAATGAATGATCATTTCCATTAGCGTGCCCCAACTAGTTTTTGTAGACCAGACTTCTATTTTTGTGACCATTACTAGGACAGTAGGGTTATTGTGAATTAAAGCAAATTCTCAATGAACATGTCCTTTTGAAGTTCAGGAGGAACACACAATAAGATAATGGAAACTTTGCAATGGAATTTAGTTCATGCAAGAAAACTGTAATGTAGCAGATGTTTAAGATATAAAGTACATATTTGAAATGTAGTTTGTGTTCCTAAACTGATAGTTTGTTATGCTTTGAAGAACCTTTTTTCAGTAGGGTGTAGATGGAGGCTTTCCTGCTATGACAGTTCAGTCTCCAACAAAGAAAGATGTCTGGCATCTCTTGTATTAAAGCGTTCCTTTTGTGCAGCTCTGTGTCATCTGGTTTGAAGTGGGAATAACGTTGTGACAGAAGCATAAGCAGTCTGCCCTTTCTGCCTTCTTGTTCATTCGAATTGGAGAAGAAAGCAGGTGCTGAAAGACAGTAATGGTTTGTCTGTGTGTACTAACGAGGAAGATTCATGTGCTTTGATAAGTAACCTGACGAGCACAGGAGACTGTGCCTGACACAGAAAAGGGCTTGCGCAATGCCAATCAAAGCATGGCTACTGTGGCTGATTTTAGACTTTCTGGCCTTGACACTGTCCTTTGTTTCAGTTATTTTTATTTATATATTTATTTATGCTTTTATTAGGTCCTCAGGCCATGTGAGTTATGGCAGAATGCCTGGATTTCAGTCCTTGAATTTGACTAGTTATGTGTCCGCCACAGACAAGTATTCTGAGTTCTGGTCTCTCCCTGGGATATCTATTTATTCCTATGCTGCATTCTGACTATTTATTATGGCTATGTAAATGAGCATTATGAATTACAGATAAAACGCTTCTGGAAAGAGTTTGCCCACAAAAGTCTTACTATCTAACTTAAGCTTCAGACAGTTTTTTTCTCTAGATAACCAGCTTACATCATTCGAATGCTGAAAATTTGGTGTCTGGATGTTTGAAACAAGCAGTCCATTGAGCTAAGGCGGAGTCAAGTTTTCAATTTTTCCTTTTTTTTTTTTTTTGTCATCCTATCATATTAGTGGCCTGTAGGTAGGTATGTTATGAAGGATGCTGCTTGCTGTAAAAGTTACATGTGCTTTGTACTAGAGGCAGATCAGCAGTTCTGAAGAATGATGTTTTTTATTGAGATTTAGGCACTACCATCATTCTTTCCTACATTCCGCTCAGGCAGAGGAATGCTGTACAGCTGCTTGCCGTTGGAAGTTGAAGGATAAGGGAGAGAGAGAGAGAAGTAGGATGATATAGGGTCACTACTGTCATAAGTTTGTAGGAACATTTCATTAAATTCCATTAAAATTGTTAGAGCTGTGTTTTCTCTGTTATCATTGAACAAAAACAGGCACCAGTGAGGAAAGCAAGCTCTTTCCCAGACTTCTAGTTCGGAGCAGACTTTACACCTGACCATACTGCATGTGTGGTGATGGTGTTACAGGTCACTGCAAGGTTAAAATTATTTAAATTAGAACAGCAACAGAGCTTAGCACTGGAGTTCAATAGGTGCTGTGTTAAGACCAAGTTCCTTTTAAAGGGGGTCAGTCATGGGCTCACTTCATTTCCTTTGCTTTGCAAAATCAAAGCAGTGTCCAAAAAAGTTAATTATATGTACTCTTGAGCTATAGACAGTTACAAAAGTTTAAAGACTTCAATTGTGTATGTTACCTGGAATGGAAAGGGAGGACTGTAGCAGTCTTTATGAGTTAGAAATTTTCCAACTGATATGCTATTGTCTGACAATCTACCCCATGGAGTAGTTACTTTTTTTTCTGAAGCATCTGCTCTTTGGGCAACTCTGGATAAAACACCCAAGTTAAATGTGTCAATCTCTCCAGCCTCTGTGTTAAACAGAGGGGTTCTTTTATTACCTAATGGGAATAGGCTAAGGTAGTTTTTCCTTGATTCCCTTCATGAGATATTAACCTCTTGTACCGCTATTAGGTACCCATATTGCCAGCGTTGCAGATTTGGTTTCTCATTCACTGTACGAGTCTCTAAGAGACACATTAGCAGGCTGTAACTTAATTTTATCAGAATCTTACTGGGATCTAATTTCATGTACTGCTATTTGTTGTTATGGAAACAGTGTAATGAGTTCAGTTGTGTAAGGGTGGAAATATCACATACAGTTTCTGCTCAGAGTAAAAATGACAAAATGGCATTTCTATAAATGGTGTTCCAGAATAAACTGCTTCAGTGGGACTCATGAAGTTTTCCTTCCAGCTAATTCTTCACCAGTCTACAGTTTTTAAAATAAGTGGCAGAAGAAGCCTTTCAAATATAAAACTCATAGAAGACTTTTTATCAAAAATAGCAGGAAACTTACCCTTCTCATTTGACATATAAGAAATAATCAGAAAAGCCAAAATACTGTGGCAAAAAGTGCTCTCTTTAATACCTTTATTATATTAAATAGTATGAATCTAATGTATGTATCTTTGCAAGATAATTGCAACTGGCAACTATTTTAACTAAGAGAACAATGTCTTTATAGTGTTACATTATATATGTCTCATAAAAAATGTGTCCCAATAAATCTGATATAATAGACACTGTAATGCTTGAAGTCTTAGTTTCCTTCTGGGAGTCTATCTAGAAATTTGGCAAACGTGTCATTTCTGTGGGTAAGAGCTCTGTGTGGATATAATAGATGCAGTACTTGCTATATTTTTTATTATAATATCTAAAATATAGAATAAATCTCCTTTCTTTCTGCGAAGTTGAGAGATAAGTTCACTGGAAGTCCTGTGTCCATGTCATCTAATACTCAAGCAGATTTACTGGTGACTTTTACTCCTTTATCAGTATAGAGATAGAGAAATGTTTGAATGTTTTGCAGTTGCATCACATTTGGTGTAGCACTAAATTTATAACAGTTGTTACTTAGGCATATGCCATAAATTGGGGATCATTTCTAAAAGCATGAACTTCATCCAATCAGAATGATGAAAAGAGAAAACCAGAAAGCCCAAAAGATAATATTTGAACTAAAGAGGTTATAAAGCAGAAAAATACTATCACTTCTTCATCAGGAAAAATCTTTCACAATAACATCCTTAAGTAATGTTTGGAAATCTGTTAGATCAGAGAAATTGCTTCACTGCTTAATTAAGGAATGTGAGACACAGAACAGAACCTTATGTCCCTAGGGTTGGGGTTAAACAGTACGTCTGCAGCTGTGTTTGGAGCTTAACTTTTGTAGAAATGCTGGTCAAGTTTTTTTGTATTCCTAGGGATATTTGCTATTTCCAGTGTAGCCATGTGGCAAAGCTCCTTATCTTTTCACTTGTCTGAAACATTGAACATTTTATTAACATCAATTTAAAAATCAAATATTTCCAACAGTAATATTAGTTAAAACAAGGCAAAACTATTTCTTTTCATAGTTTTCTATCAACCTTTACTTAAAGCTTGTGTTTCAAGAGAGACCTTAGTAAGTCTGCTAAACTCTGAAAGAAATTGAGCACCTGGTTATAATAAGCTGACACAGTTCATCAGCTGTGTCACCTTAGTGTGTTCTGGATAATGTTTGCGGCTGGTTTTGTCTGTGTAGCATCAAGAAGCACACAGGTATCAGTGGTGGGACCATTAGTGCTGATAGGGTGCATATGAAGCCAGGGCACTGATTACACCAGAGTGTAATCAGTGCTCAGTCTTCTTTTTCTTGTAGTTTGAATTATAGTTTGTGCAGGTTTTAAGATTTGCAATACAATAAGCAAAAAAACCAGGTGAAAATATGGTGAGCTGTTGAGAGAAATGTTTATCCTTTGTCCTTTCTAGGATGTGGCTTTATGATGAATTTAAGTAGGCCAGGTCAGTTGTCTGGGGGGGGTGGAAAAGCTTTGTCCAGCTTTTTTACTCAGTTTGTAGTTGTGTAGTATGTGAAGTCCCAGTGCTAATAAAAAGCTGTTATCTCAAAGGAGATGGAGATAGCAGAAGTTAGATGGACTAAGTATCTGCCCTACCACAGAGACAGGATCACTCTGTATATGTTTCTGACTGGAATGGAGAGAAAGTGAAAACTTACCTAAACCTGTGGGGAAACCCTGTGCTGTTCTAATTATTTGCTGCTGCTACTAATAATGATTGCAAAGTTGAGAAATAGTTTATTTGTTTAATTATTCATCTTCCCTCAATGTGCGATCTTAAGATGTTTTTTCATACATTGGGTCAAAAAGATTAGCTGGTCAGAACATAAATAATTATAATTAAGCCCAAATATGTGATACCCATCTCCAAAAGTTGCCTGCTGTCCTAAAAAAAAACAAGTTTAAAACAGGTAGCATTGTTATTAACTTCTGCTTGTTTGTTTAATTTACATCCTCTCTTCCATAAGAGATATATTTAATTGCTTGAAGAAGTAGCTGGGATTGTTCAGCTGATCAGATCACAGTTGTTTAGATACCCTCCTTTAAAATCAGTCTTAGGTGCTATTTGGAACATGCTAGCTGAACTGCTGAACACTTTCAGATTATCTAGAGCTGCTCTTATCCAATCCAGTCTGCATTTCAAATTCTTTTCATACTTGTACAAACAACAGTCTGATTCTTCTTTGTTATTGATATGAACTTTTACTTGCTAATGTTCTGATGGAAAAGAAGAAAAGGGTGGAATTAAAAACCTGCCAAGCAGTGCAACTGTTTCTCCGTGGGGGATCTTATTTTGTGTATTTTTCTTATGATCTTGGCTCTTTAAATGGCATTAATTGACAGCATAATTATAAAATGCAGAGCAATTAATGTGCTAGGCATGCAGTACTTAGAGTCAGTGGAGAAACTTTCTATCCTGAAAATCCGTGTCAAGAATGTCATATTATTTTGTGGACATCTTGATGGTCATTACATGAGTTTTTGCAGTGCATACTAAGTATTATCATTATGCAATGAGTATGCAGTTACTTGGTTTAAGCTTATGTAGTTTTGTTTGGTCTTTTGCATTTGCAGAACCATGCTAACAGTTCTTTCATATTGTTCTAGCAGACTTAGGCTGGGGGAGGAAATACAAAGATAGAGGGGGGAAAAAATAAGATGCATTTTTGGCTTGCTGGTGCTGTGCGTGTAAGCATGCGCGTTTGTGTGTATTTATATATACACACCCACCCACACCACCCTATTGCCCATGATGCATCCAAATATTACCCCTAGATCTATATCCAATCTTATCACGCTTGTCTGCTGAATAGATTGGTTGAGTAAATATTTAACCCTGGAAGGTCTCTTACGTTTTTCCCTTAGGAGAGGCAAACCCTTTTGTTTTCCAGAAGAACTGAGTAGTTTACCAGAGCTTTTTGTTTAATACAATGGCGAAATTTTAATTTTCCTGCTTTTGCCAAAAGTAGATGTCTTCTGTTTTATGAAAGGTGTTTTGTAATACTTTTAATGCCTTTAAAATACCTTTTTCTTAATACCTTTAAAAATGAGTGAGAATAATTTTACTTTTTATGTCAAATGGATCCAATATTTACCTAAAAGAATATTTACTGAAAAGGTTTTAATAAAGTATCAATGTGTATGTTTCACATAGAGGACCCAGCATCTCTTTTGCAGCATTATGGTCCCAAAAGCTCAGCGTCTAAAGATTAGTAGTAGTAGTAGAAATGTAAAGCTTCAAGAGGAGATGGTGATGTACCAACTTACAGGTCATGTTGGAAATAATAAGCAATCTCATATCGCTGTATATGGCATCTTTGACCAAAATGCAGGCATTGCTGATATTCTGAAATGTACTTGACAGAGTTAACTGGTCTTCCTAGACTGAAAGAAGGATAAGGAAAGGATGAATGCTTGTGCTGTAAAGGACAACCTAGGGCAGAGCAGAGCATTGGCTTGTCTGACCTGCTTGAGCAGGCTGTTTCCTGTGGGCACCATGCTTTCCTTGAGGGGATCTGGGGAGCAGCAGCCTCAGCAGCTTACCTCACCAGCATCCTTTGACATGGGGCACTGCAGGCAGGGTGGAAGGTGAGCCAGGTTTTTCAGTTTCCTGCCTCTGCTGGCACCTATCTGCCAGAGAATTCAGAAGCAAAAGACTTGGCAATTTCCTTTCTCACCCAAGGAAGCCGCAGAGAGCAGAGGATCTCCCCTACCCCTCCTCTGCATTCGTAGTGATCTGTGGATGTCCCTTTTCTCACCAGCAAGGTTGTAAGTAGTAAGAAGAAGCTTAGAGTCATCTGTTACAGGGATGAGCTTTCAGAGAGTGGGATGTGAGGAAATTTTAAAAAGGTGACTCCTTAGGGGAAGTTCCCATTATGTTTCTGTGTTGGTGCTTTGTGTTCTGTGTGAAAAACAACCCTTCATGAAAGATTAAAGCTGAGTGAGTGACGAGTTAGTTACAAATTGATCATGAAAGTTACACTGAGGATGGTTTGACAGTATTTTAAAACTAATGGCCTGCTATAGAGTGTTACACATCTCCTTTTTTGCCTGGACCTCTGGCAGCCTTAGCAATATAAATGAGTTGAGTAAGTCAAGTTTATGTGAACTGGTTTTTGGTGCTTTTAGTAGAATTTATTAATAAATGCTGTAGATGCTACAGATTAAGCCCAACATATTGGTAAACTATGAATTGGCAAGCTTGAAAATAGACTATTGAGTGCTTGTAATAACAAAATTATTTTTTGTTACCTCTGGCAGTTAAGCAAATAATTCCATTTTAAAAAATGATTTTGTTCACAGTCATACAAACTAATTTAGAAGAAATGAACATCTATTTTTCTTGAGATAAGTGTCTGGTTTTAGGAGAAATGTGCAGTGGTTTCTGTGGGAGGTTGCTCAAAGAGAGCAGCCCACACATGAAGAACTTTTCTTTTTGTATGCGTAATATAATTTAAGGGATTTATTTATTTTTGAGACAAAGCTTAATTTCTGTATAAAACTCCAAACTGGTAGAAGCATCACATAAACATGTTTCAGTGCAGACATTTTCACAGCTACATTCTTTAAAAGAATTTGTGCAAAGTTTTAGTGATTGTGTCTGCAGCAGCAAGGATTTTTTCGGCAGTGTAATTACATGCAGGATCTGGCAAGAGATGTGATGCATAAATAAAACTTCATATTGGTTTGCATTGAAAGATTTTGGTATTTGAGGGGAGCTACAGGGGTGAATTCTGTGAGAAGCTGCCAGAAGCCTCCCTTGTGTCAGATAGAGCTAATGCCAGCTGGATCCAAGAGGGACCTGCTGCTGGCCGAGGCTGAGCCCATCAGTAATGGCAGTAGCTCCTCTGGGATAGCAGTTAAGAAGGGGATAGAGGAATGACTGCACAACAACTGTAGATGGAGTTTCTAAACTACAGAGTAGAGGAAACTCTGTACTGTGTGTACAGAGAGGGGAGAGTACACAGGGTGAGAATATATGAGAGAAACAGCCCTGCTGACACCAAGGTTAGTGCAGGAGGAAGGAGGTGCTCGGGGCGCTGGAGCAGAGATTCCCCTGCAGTCTGTGGTGCAGGCCATGGTAAGGCAGGCTGTGCCTCTGCAGCACATGAAGGTCCACGGTGGAGCAGCCTCCTGGCGGGACCTGTGGACTGTGCAGAGAGGAGCCCATGCTGGAGCAGGTTTTTTAGCAGGAGCTGTGACCCCACAGGGGACAGATGCTGGAGCAGTCTGTTCCTGAAGGACTGCACCCCGTGGAAGGGACCCACACTGGAGCAGTTTCTGAACTGCACCCGGTGGAAAAACCCACCGTGGAGAAGTTCATGGAAAATTGTGTCCTGTGGGAGGGTCCCTACTCTGGAGCAGGGGAAGAGTGTGAGGAGTCCTTTGCTAAGGAGGAAGGAGAGGCAAAGACAATGTGTGATGAACTTAAAATTCTATGATTCTATGAACTGGCCACAACCCCCATTCCCATGCCCCTGTGGTGCTTAAGGTGGGAGAAGTTAGAGCTACACCCAGGAAGAGGAGAGGAGTGGGGGAAGATATTTTTAAGATTTGGTTTGATTTCTCATTACCCTATTGTGGTTTGGTTGGCAATAAATGAAGCTAACTGGTGAGTGATCCCTCCGTGTCCTTGTCTTGACTCATGAGCCTTTTGTTATATTTTTTCTCCCTTGTCCAGTTTTGGTGGGCACCTGGTGTCCAGCCAGGGCCAACCCACCATAAGCTTTTACATTAACTTGTTTTAAATTGATCTTGGTTTGATCACATATTTCAATATTTGGGCAGTTTTGAGGAGTGATGAATGGATTACTGCCTCATAACAGTGCTTTGCATTGGAAAGATGTCCCACAGGGGTTTAGTGTCAGCAGCCACCTCCTCTTCCATCAGTGGCAAGAACTTCCCCTGTCATAGGTCCTCTCTGACTTGGTTTTAAGGAGAAGATAAATGCAAAGACATTTTTGCAGTAGTAGCCTAATTTGCGGCCACTGTGCTTGCTTGCTACTGAGAGTTTAGTTTGTAGCAGATGAACCAGCCAGTGACAGCATGGCTTTAAAACAGACAAACAGTAGTCATTATAGGCAAGGTTAGTAAGTATATGTTTATATAGAAGATCTTGGAGACTAACAGGTATTATTCACAGAATCACAGAATCCCAAGGGTTGGAAGGGACCTCAAAAGATCATC